>JABFPN010000119.1:0-71497 GCA_022817305.1 Leptoteleia sp. ZL-2020 | reverse complement strand
TATATGTAATGCATACAGTTCTATAAACATAGAATACTATACAATGTGTATAGAAAAAATTCCCAAAAATTATAAGTGATACACATACAAAGAACGTATAGGTTCAGTATTCCAGGATTTATTGCTAGATATGCTATTTATTTTTCTCGGTGTATAATCTATTTTGAAGTTTGAATTAGAATGTCAATACTTTAACGTTACATGAAAATGATTGTACCGAAATGAAAAAAGAAATGAAATTAAAACAATATTTTAAAGACACAATTTTGTTTTCAAATTAATAAACACTACTTTATAAGAAATTTTTACCTATAAATATTTAATTCTGACAGTCATTTCTTTAAAAACAACTCTGCATGGAGAAAAATATTTCTGTCTGTCATTACAACATTAATCGCTTTATAGTTGTATATATATCATAATATTGTTATTTTTTAGTTAGTAACCGCGTCAACTTGTTTCAGTCGGTGTTTCTTATAACGTGCTGGTAATGTAAACAACATACTTGTTCCTACAGAAATAATTCCGGAAGTATTACTATTTATTTTTACGATTTTTTAAAAAAAATTACAAAACTTTTAATATGTTCATGAAGTTCAACTCTCGTAGAGATCAATCCCTTCCATAAATACCAGTGATAGTTCTTTTACGTTTAAAAAGCAGAGATGTGCTAAAAATGTAAATCCTTATATATATCAGAGACCAATAAGATACGTATTAAGATTTTTCGATAAAAAAGTGCAAAAAGGGCGGCAATTTTAGGTTTATACTTTTCACGTTTACGTCTCGTAGTCTTCTATAATTTTTAAACACTTAGTACCCCATGAAATGTGCATTTTTACATATTTGCAACACGATCTATATCACGCCAAATCCAATTGATCTAATATCTAACAAATATATGCTGAATATAAATTTTCTTTTATTTAGAAAATGTTATGAAAATAAAAGTTAAAAATGTTTTCTTTGATATATTCTTTTATTTTATAATTGGTAATAGAACGATTCGTAATAGGATCAAAAGGATCTTATTATGTAGTTATATTAATAGCCCATTGTTATAATAACAACAAATTGATATTAAAGCAACATTTTCAAAATATATCAAAATGTGTGGTTCATTCAATAGTTTGAAACTTATAACAAGTAAAATGTTGAACTAATAACAAGTGTATTGCTTTAATGATATTTTTTATCCCCGAATAATGTTAGACCCTTATCTGGTTATATAAGAGAAATCAAATATTACATTTCATCTCTAATTCAAATTTAATAGCCATTCAAAATAATCGTACTTTTCTCCAATAATAATATTAAAATCTTCAATGGTAACTGATTTATATAAAAATAATAATAATAAAAATAAATAAAGGTATACACAATAAAATACCAATCATAAATTTGAATTCCGACATATTGAGCACAGTGTTAAGTACGAGTAAGTGTAATCTCGACGCGTCGATAAATTGCGCTTAATAAAGTACTCCTTTGTAAGAACAAAGACTAATAGAAGATAGATTGTCGTCAAAGCGATTGAACGATATTAGAAGAATATTATCAATCAGAGTGAATTGATACGTTTATAAGAGCTTTATTATGTTCCTAAAATAGTAAGGCAATTTATTGTAAATAAAAAGTATAATAAATAAATAAACAGCTATAAAAGAACATAAAAATTTCAAGAATTTTCAATTTTAAAATTCTAATGAATATAGACAGCATTCTTTGAAGATGTCTAAATCGCTAATGGACTATAAAAGTGACAAATTAAATACATTATTAAATAAAAAGAAAAATTAAACATTATTTTTGGGACGAAGGTAAATTAAAATTAGATTAATAAATATTGGAAATTGTTGCTTACATACAGAAGTAGTCGAACAAAACATTTTAAAAGGTAGATTAGAAACTTTTAAGACTGTTATTTCGACTACATTTATTAAATAAGAATGAAATTATGTATCAAGTTTGATGCATTTGAGGTAATGAAACTCTGGTGCTATTCTGACAACTTTTTCCAACATTGTTTCTACAAATATTAAGATTACGATATTTCGCGATGCCTAAATAATTTGCAACAATATTTCTAAAAGAAATAAACAGCATTCCTTGATAAGTAAGGACAATATAAAATAACAAGGATTGAATCCATTAACTTACACATACACGCAGCAAAATTATTTACTTTATCTTGAAATCATTGTTGATATACAATAAATTGCGTGGTTTGGAGTCAAGTACTTGGATGTATCAAGATAAAATCAGTATTGAAAGATGTAGGTAATTGACAGAAAAGGTATAGGAATTCAATACCAACGTATCGATGTCAGCATCAAATAATTATAGGAAATCGATGTTAAACTATTGCTGGATTCCAAGTTGTTGTCCAATACTACCAGTCTAATAAACTGACAGTGTTGTGTGAGTATTAGCTTGCCAATACAAAGCCAGTACTAAATACTATGTACCGGTACTGAGCCAGCACTCGGCTTAATTATACTTGAATAATTGTTTGAAATTTTCTATACATGCTATCCACTTAACCCGTGTAAAGTGGTATGACTTGTTTAAGTTAAGGTGCTTATACTTTTTTAATGTTTCTTATTCAAGTAAACTTAATCATTAAAACTCACGTTCTTAATCAAAATGTTCTTTTTTCTTCAAATCTTACATTTAAGCAAACAGAGAAATAATGCTGAATATACAATGTAAAGCTCAGCTAATTGAGGTAAAGAATGACGATTAACATTTATCTTTTTGTTTTCAATATTTACATTTGACTGTTCCTTACTATGTAAATCCAGCATTATACATATAATTTGCTTGCTAATCTAACGTACTATTATTTCTACTGTATATTATATTAATTTCTCGTAGAACAGTAAAATTTTTAATCTGTATATTTTTGTTTCGAAGTTCTACCGAACCTCTTAAACAACATCATTGTTTATATGTAAGAATTCTCATACTTATCATTATATTTGCATTTAAGGTCATTCCAACTTTATTATATTGATATATAAGTTACAAATTGTAACTGATAAAGTATTAAAATATGATTAGTGAATCAAAAGTAAGTTTTTTAGTGACAACAGCTGCAGACCGTGGCTGTTTTATGACCTGTCTAGATTGATGCAGCTGAAATTGCAGTTAAATGATAGTCCTATAAATGTAACTGTTATAAATAAATATATAATAAGTGTATCTTAACCAAGTTCAGTCTTAATTAACGATAATCTAACTCTGGTATATAGTGAGACCGAATTTTAGCTACTAATATTATATAGTTAATAAATCTGTGCATTCAAACTCATAACTATGAAATAAAACTGTCGAATTCGAAAACTTGAAAATCAACAATTGTTCATTTATAAGCAGTAGATTGTTGTTATGTATTGTATATTTGCATATATTATTTATATCAGTACATATTTCAATATTAATTTACCTAGTAATAATTCAATAATTTACTATTTTTTATACAGTACCCATACAGAAAGATCATATTGAACCAATGCTGAATTTCAGCGGATCGATCATTTTTAATTGATTCGATTGGGACTTGAATCTCGAAAAGCAAAATTCTTGTTTTTAATAATGCATTATTAAAATCGTACATATAAGGGTAAAAATTTAGAACAAACATTTGGCATTTCGTTTGATAACAAATGAACTTTTAACAATTTCATATTTTTTATGAATAAGTAATGTAATTATTGGGAATATTGTTAGGGAATACCAATTCCTTTATTTAAAGATATACCAAGCATGCAACAATATATTTAAAAAATATACATAAAATAGGGGGAAAGGAATAACATTCACAAAACAATATGACAAGTATGTTGCATTTTTTCCCTGGTCAAAATGGTCACAATTGTATACAGCATTGCAGATAGTAAGTTCAATTGCTGATTTAAATGAGTTAATAAATTATATTATTTTTATAAAATTCATAAATATCAAATGATGATTCAATTAAATTCGGCATTCGGTTCTATATGAATAAATATACTCTATTTTATTGTTAATATTAAAATTTTATATAAATATTAAAATATTTTTAAATGATACATATTTATTTTTTTTATTTATTCATACTTATATATGTATACGCTACAACATGCTATCTATAATACAATATTCTACTACCAAACATCGAAATTTGACACATAACTTTTACAATAATTAATTTTAAAAATATTTTAAAAAACATTGTTTATAATTATGAGCTAGTAATATGTAAATATTTCTACAATACATGCATAACAAAAAAAATATGAACCGTAAGCAAACTATTTATAAATGATTATTTATTCAGTTTTTTAGTAAAATTTTTAAGAATTAAAAAATACTTAAAATAAGCCTTTAATGTTCCTTAACATTATTACAATGAGAAATCTTAATTATATTACAAATTTGTGGTGATATAAATTGAAATATTATTTTACAGCAATGATGAAAGTTCGCTCAACTGATACCAGCAGTAATTATTGTAAGTACATTAATCAATTCTTAAGAATTATATGCAAAATTACGAATAAATATCTATGAACAAATTATATGTAGTAAATCACAGAGAATAATTAAAAAAACTTCATAAAATTTCGTATTATTATTATGAATTTTCCGTAGCGTGTAATTATAAAAATGTAATTATAAAAGTTGTTTTGGTTAGAGTAACAGCAGACTTATTTAATATAATTGTATGCTTTCAAAATGTCTCGTAATTGCGGCGTCATCAGATTTATATATCTGCCTCTTATAAATTCCTTAATAAATTAATATCCCAATGCACGAAGGAAGGCAATGTGATCATAAGAACATAAATATTCATGATTAATTATTATTATGCGAATAAAATTATATAGTTAATTTAATAACGTTATTTCATTGAAATTACTACACAAATACCTTAGCTGTATTCATATAGTGTAATTAAAAATTTGATACATGCATCAACATTCTTACGAAAATAAGACTTCTAATTTTAATTGAATTTTATAAAAATTTAAAATTTACTCCAATTACTTCAATTTAAAAGCAATCTTAATTATACCTATATAAACGATAATTTAATTATGTAATATAATTTTTTATATGCATTAATTTATACATTGTTCGTAGATTGTATCGAGATGAAATATTACATATAATAAAATTCGTCTTATTTATAATGAAATGTGACAAATATTGTTTGAATTAGTGAAAAGCTGATCAGGTTATTAAGAAAATTTATTGTAATTCTTCAAGATACAAATTGGGGTCAGAAGTAAATTTATAGGAAAGATATATATCCAACAGGGGATACTTCAGACTGAGAGCTTAAGCAGATAGTTAACGTAAAGGAAAACTTGAGCATTTAATGGATGTAAATACATTTTCCCATAATTACATGATTTAATTTGTTCTAGCACATACTCTTTTTAATCTTTAAGTAAATATACTCAGAGAAAAAATAATCAGAAAATTACCATTTATATCATAAAAGTGGAATATACTTAAAAAATCCATAAAATCTTATCTATCCCCATATATGAAGTTCCTTTGCATCTTTCCCAATTATGAGACAATCGAAATGCATAAATTATACATAAAAAACTTTAACAATTAATTTATTTTTATTTTATTTTTCTTATGTTAAGGGGATACATAAATAGAAATACAGAAACTATTTGAAGTTTACTTTTAACGATTGTACTTCAAACTTCTACTATTATTATTAATCGAATACGAAATTAAAGATATAATTGAATTAGTGATTTAAATTTAAATTCCCTTTACAGTGTATCGTGACCTGGGATAGATTTGGTTAGAGTTAGTGTATTTGCTATTAGAATTTCGAAGTTAAGACCATATATTTACAGTTCGTGACTCATACGTTATAGCCTAAGCTAAATAACTGATTAGAATCTAATTTAATAACGTAGGTGTCAGACTAGATTTACATTACAGTTTAATTTAAATTTTTCCTTTAGATCTTCAAGCTGACTTTTATAATACATGAAGGTTTTACAAAATCAAATTAATGTTCGAGGGAATCTATTTAAAGTATTTCATCGAAGTAATACAATTTATTGCCACAGACCGCAAACTGAACACATACTATTGTCAAAATATAAAGTATTAGAAATGTAAAATTCTAAGATGATAATTTTACACCAGTAATGTTTATTTTTAGTAATGAAATTACATTTTGATTGGTGAATTTTATTTATATATACAGACATGTTTCATTGGAGAACGGAGCTAGAATATATAATAATAATAATAATAATTCATAGTTTCAAAGTATAATATCCTGGAATTCTCTTGAAGTACAATGAACTTTGTGTTATTAATTAAAGGTTAACAAAGTTTCTCAGATAGTTCCCGTATCATATGCAAATTGCATTTCATATGATTTCTTTAAAAATATTATACATTTCATTTTCACAATATTTCGTGTGAATTATAAAATAAAAACTTTCTTATTATCAGAATAATATTTTTTTTTCAAACATTTAAGAAGAAGTATACATATAATGATTCATAGAAATAAAAAAAATTATAAATATTATTAGAAATATGTAGCACAATTGAACATTGCTAGCTCCAAAAAACTTCAAATTTAGGCTTTACATGAAATACAGATAAATATATTGTATGCTAATTTATCATGCATTTACATTGCCATCAATAAACTTGTAACTTTGTGTATGTATGTGAGCAAATTGTAGTTATCCCATAATATCATTTAATGAACACTTTTTCATTCATTACTTAAACAGATTTTAATTGTTTTCGTTTTTTTTATTGATAATTGATTATTGAAAATTGATAATAATTCATGTTTACAATTAATACTCGCCCTCATGGATTTAATAAAAATTAAATATTTCCTTTTATTCTTTTTCAAATCAAATTCGTTTGTTAAACACATTTCTTTACATCTCATCCGAAACTCGCATATCATATCATTAAAAATATTATTCTTTTGTGACAAAATTCTACTCTTTTTTAAAATCAGAATGTTCTTCTTTTTTTAGTGAAAATTGTTCCCTTTTAGGAAAATATCAAGATGAAAATCCTTTATAGTGATAACTAAACATTTTGATTCAACGAAAATGTTTCAAAAGTCTGATTTATCGTCAAACATACTACTTAACAATAGAATGTGTCCTCAAAAGCATCGTTAGGTAAACTTTCATGTAACATATATGCAAACAATTTGTAACAATTATACGTATTTTAATTATTTTTCATTTTAAAAGTAAACACAATTTACAAAATAATAATTGTACTGTTTTTAACAGAACTAAATAAATTTTCGTTTACTGTATTAAATGTTCTCTTAGTTAAAATCTGCAATTCACTGATAATTACTATTATAAAGGAAAAAAGGCTTCAATCATAAAAGAATTCTGTAGTGTCAAGATTATATTCGTTATTTGTCATTATGTATTTAAATGAAAGCATGTGATAAAGAATTTGGTCTTGATGAAGTGACGATCAAAAATTTTATCGATTCTGTTCCAATAAAATCCTCTTAGCCCGCAGTAATAATGTATAATCTTAGTGAAGCTTTTAAAATTTTTTAAAGCAGATAATTGACTATGACTCAACTTGTCTTCCTTACGGATAATGACATCATTTATAATGCTTGTAACATAATGACCAAGTATTTCACGATAATTTTAAAGTGGTAAAGCGCTGATCGTTAGTGAGAAAAGCGCATGTCGTTTGATTTTTTAGAATGTCAAATGCTAGAAAAATAAATATAATAATTCAATTCAATTTACAAGAGAAATTACTTTAATACATATTCTCGAAAACATTTGACCCAAAAAACAAGCTCGAAATGCAAAATATTATACAAATACAATATTTTTGCGCAGCTTGTAACTCAGAAAAAGTATTTCTTTTTCATCTTTAAACAGTAGAATAAAAAATCTAATTATCAATATTAATTACATATTGTCGGTAATGCAGTTGAACAAAATTACGTAAATAAAATTAAAGGAATCGATTAAAACTACGTAAAGCTGAGATAAGAGCCCATATAAAAGTTATATATTTATTGCTTTTAAACTGCTGAGAAATATTTGTCATCCTTTGCATAAAAATTCCATAACTTTACTACGACCAATAAAATAAACTTTATGCAAACCATTACAAAATGTAAATGACGCGTACTATTACATATCATATTCGAATTTAACAGTGAGCAACCAAAATGTTTTGTTGTGTTTATAATATTATTTCAGTACTTATATTACAATTATATACATAATTATATTTGTCAATGTCGCAGTAAAGGTACATAAATTATATCTCCTTAAACTTGATAGAAATGTTAAATTTAATATTGCATTGCGAACTCCATTTTTTATGACGAGAACATAACTGGAATATGCATGTGAATCTGTTGTACTGATATTAAACAAATATAAAAACACTTCAAAACTGTTAGAAAAGGTTTTTAATTTTTTTTTAACTCTAAGATTATGGAAATTATCCCCCTGAAAGGATTGATAGTGAATGTTTATGTATTAATTTTGATTTAAACATTCTTTCTGCCCAGCGTAAATTGAATTCAACTATTTTCTTATTAAAAGCACTGAAAGTATTATTAATTTACTATACATTTTCACGCAGTTTATAATGCGGTTTCACATTATTCAGTTTGTCGACAATTATTGTTTTAAAGCAGACAATAGTTGTCAACATGTACAATAATGTCATATTTGTACTAACAAATATTTATATTTTCATAGTAATAATTTGATAGTGGCACACGTCTAACAAATTTTGTATATCATTTTATACCATTGGCATATTTTATAACATATCCATGATATATTATTAATCCTAATTATTAAATTTTCAATGCCTTTTTTATATACTCTTTAATGTTCTAAACTGTAATCAAAATAGTTTTAATTATTCAAAAATAATATTCTTAGTGCCCTCTAGGAATATTATGTAACATCGACAACTTGAGTTCAATCTTTGAGATTAAAAGGGAAATTTACTTTTAATGAGATATTTTAAAAGCCCAGATTTAATTTGATAAAAGCTCAATATTATCTTCTCTTTAACTTTGAAGTAAATATGCATATTAAAAATCTATATAACGTCTTGTATAATTTTATATTAAACAGTACATTAGCATTCTTTAAATTAAAATTATATAATTCTATTCTTGAAAAAAAAGAGAAAAAAAAACGAAATTGAAAAATGATAATTGGGATGACTACAATTTAGTTTGTGTAAATGAATATGTATTATACACTGAGAAAATTAGTTTACGTTAATAATAAATCTGCAGAAAATTCTTTTTACAAATTTAAAGTTAATATAACAAATAGACAGTAAATATTATGTTCTTATTTCAACAATCTATTTTAAAAGTGTACATTCGTTGTCATTATATTATACGTGAATCGGAATCAGTTTGTATAATTATCAGTTTTCGTAATCATTTGTCATGTATCTACATTTATTTACACTGATAAGAATTGTTAAGAAAAATTACTACAGTTTTCAACAAACAAACATTCGTTATCGATCTGACTTATGTAAATTTTCTTAAAATTGTAGGATAATAGTCAGCTTAGTTTATCTCTGACATTAAAAATAATCTTACTCTATCTTTCCTAAAATAGTATGGAAACTTGTACAAATCATCTCGATAAGGTTTTTTTGCTATTAACTATAGATATTTTTCCAAAGAAATGTTTCTCAATGTAATGATTGTGAAATAAAATATTTATATACTTTGATCCCTATCACATACACACATACATATATAATGACATAAATTAATGTTAAATTTGCTGTGCGATGGATATAAAGTCATAACAAGTTGTTAAAAAACGTTCTTTAGATTGACAGACTTACAACGTCAATAATTTGCATAAGCGTAAGGCCGAAGCTCAACTGCAGGGGCTCGGATTCATTGCCCACTGGCCGCTCCAGCACGTTGTACGTCTCCAGCAGGTCGTTTAGCAGCCGCTTCTCGTGATAACCGCCACTTACCAGCCCTAACCAATTATCGTTTCAGTGATATTGAAGTATCGACGACCTGTGACTGCAACTCGCATTCCCATAACCAATACAGCCAACTAATTTTCATTTAATTATAGTAGAATTCGCTTGATTGAATTTTGAATTTTGAGACAAGCAAAATTTAGACCGCAGCGTATCAAATTTATAGATCGCAGAAACAAAATTAATTGTGAATTGTTAGGAAAAACTGCAATATTGACTTAGAATGTTCGCACTTTATTGTTTATCATATCAATTAACGGTATGATGTTTATGAATGCATATCATATAGTCATACGTTATAATGTATGATCTATATTTTGTTGTGTAAATAATAATAAGGGCGAATGTTGGCAATACCTTTAATAGTTTATTGAATAATAAGAATTAATTTCTTAACTAAAAGTATGTCGGTTGTGTAAATATTATATTTACAAATAACACGATCCATTAATTATATTGTTTTAAATACTTTTAAAAAAATATTTAAAATACGATATTTCCTTCATGTAACTTTAAAATATTTCATTAGTTAAAATTGTTTTCGTTAGTGTTGTTGTCATTATTTAAAATAAAATTACATTAAACAATGTAGAAAGTTGAGATAAATTTAACGAACTTCAACTGCTGTCCAACATTTTTCACATTTTACAATATCACGTTCATATGAAACTGTCAACTTTTCCCACTTGTTGCACGATCGTATTAGGTAGGTAAAAACATTAATAATTAATTAGTAATGCATAACAAATCCAAATTAACATAATATTTACGTACAATATCTTTACTAAAGACCAAAATGCTCTTCACAATGATCTTTATAAGTACCGATGAAATTCCTAAATTTTATTTTTGACATTAAAATTGAAATTATTTGTTTATTATGAAAGAGAATTTCTGAAGAATATATATCCGCTTTTAATATTTAAAAATATTATTGTTTCATTTTTATACAAAATAATTTTACAAATATTATTGTGCGAAAATGTTTCTGCAGGTTTTCCTATCGGGATATATTTATATTTGAAATAACTTTTTGCAAATGTTTTTATGAGTATTCTTCATATCAACGTTTGATCATTAATTCAATGAAAGGTTTCTTAAATAATAATTTTTAAAAACATAGACAACTAACATACTTTTACTTAGTCATTTTTACATTCAATAGATTATCTTATTTGTTACAAAAAGAAAAAAAAATTAATCAATTTTGTTTTTATCTGTTTTTCATTACTGCCAAAATCATTTGACAAAATCCAAGTAGGAGTCAAATGAGGAATTTTGCAATTATAGTTGCTGTATGGGGTGAGCTTCAGGTCCATTCAAAGGATACACGATGAACAAATACCAATTATGTTAGAAATGTATTTTTTATTAAGCCAACGGGGTAATTTTTCCATATCTTATGCTAAAAAAATATCAAATGTTTAGTGTAACACTGCCTTGAGTGTCATTTCGTATTCTCAAGTTCAGTAATACACCGAAGTGTAATGACACTAATATTGACCGATACCCTCAAGTTGAATGTTATTCTCAACTTCAGTTTTATTTTGAACTTCAGTATTTCTATTGAAATAATGATAACAATCAAGTTGAGTATCATTTCGGACCCTCGACTCGAGTGTTACACCCACAGTTTCAGTATAATACCCAAATTGCGGGTATATCACTCAAGTTGAGGGTATGAAATGATACTCAATTCCAGCATTAACATCATCTAAAAAGTAACAATGAACTTCACAGTAAATTTCAACTTGAAAGTAACATTTATTTGAACATTATACTGTGACTGAGTTATTTGGAAATTATGTAGTATATTAAACTATATTAAGTTAATAGAGATTATTTCTGAAATTTTTTATTAATAATCAATTTTAAATAAACAAGTAATCTAATTGATTACGTAATTTAAGAAAATAAAGTAAGGTAAAGTGTACAAATATCTCAGTTAAATGAAAATAAAATAATAAAATCATTATATATTGTTAAATATATTATTATATTTAGCTAATCTCTTTGTAATTGTTATTTCTTAAAAACAATACAAAATATCAATTTTCTCAATAAGGTATAACAACGTTTATATGAAGCTTGAATGCTGGTCGTATACTTGTATTTCAAAGGCAAATATCAATGTAACACTGACTATATTGGTTTTATATTGGTCATATATTAATATTACACCTATTGAATACTGATGTAATACTGTTTGTGTATTGTTGTCGACATTGTTACGTAATGGATTAATGATGCCAGAGCTAAGGCAGTATATAGGTCCAATTTTAGAAGAGCCATACACTGCTTTGTGGAAATTTACTCCGATGAGCACTGTTACAAACATTGTTTGAGTAGAAACCGAGTATTTTTATGACATACTCATAGGTCATCTTTTATCATACATATTTTTATATGAAGTATGAAATTAAAGCTGTTATTATCAAATTTACATAGTGAATTTATATCAAACAAAGTGCTACTGATTCTATCATATTGATCAGTTAATATTTATAACAAAAATAACATAAATTTATGTTACGTTAATTTTCATTAAATCGTTGACTCATAAAATTTATTTATAGTAGTATTTATATGCAATAACTATGCATTATGTTAATTTAATTAAATTAAATGAGAGTCACTCTAGTTAACGTTCGAGGTTTCTGATTAATGCTTACGAAAATTATATTTTTTCTAATGTTAATATGACATCATTAAAAAAAACTTCACTTTTTACTATTTAATTAAATATTGTACTATAATAATCTCACTTTTTTATCCGTGGATATTGAAAAACGATAAAAAGCGTGAAGAATTTAAAAAATTATAATTATGCATTCAATATAATCTGATTCCAGAAAATCACTGTAACGTTTTAATAGTTTCGGTTTTTTTAAGCAATTGTCATTTTTTCTCGCCATTCAATATCTAAATATATAATTAAATGTATTACTATGAGAAAACAATAAGAAACTCTGAAGATAATTTGTATAAAAACATTAATGTAATTTATTGAAATACTTTTTTAAATAAGCTACGTAAACTTACGATTTTATGGCAATTTTGGAGATTCACCTATAGACACTTTGATATTTAATGGCAATTTTCAAGGTACACCTCTAATTTTCGGTCCTAGACCCGGAATCGTTAGTTTAGTTAGCTAGTATAAACATTTATAACTGCCCCCCTCTCCCGCCGGCAAGTCTCAAGTTCCTAACTAAACTAACGCTTTTGGGATGGAATTACAACCCGACGCAATGTTTTAACAATCTTGGTAACAAAATCTCAACACTCATTTATCTATTGTTTTAAATAGAAAACAAGTAAAGTTTTTACTTTAAACTAAGAGATTTTTTGTTGCAGTAAACCCATACAATATCAAAATATTATAAAAATAAAACTATTCCAATTTTAATTAAATTTAATTAAGATTTAAATTTTACTTCGATTAATTAAATAAAAAATCAATCTAAATTAATTTCATATAAATTATTCGCAAATGTTTTCCAGTATAAACGTTTCTTTAATTCGAAAGTAATGTCGACTTGGCAGATTTATATACTCACAGTGCTATGTTCTAAACATTAACACTCCCCACAAGTAGGCAATTATAATAAAGTAATTTTATTTACATTATATAATTTGAATCTTGTTATTTTTTATAGATATTCATTTTTCTTATTGCAGAGTGTATTAGAAGTTTCTACATGAATGGATCAACTTAAATTTTATAACCACTTGTTGTTATTTACGGAACGCTCAATAAAATCGAAGTCTACCACGTATATAAAACAATATTAACTGTGAAACTACATCGGATATTCAATTATTAATTTATTAGACACTATTAATATTTGTTAGAGTGTGACAATAAAAAATCAAAGTAAATCAATGTTATTTTATTTACATTCTTAAAAATTGAATTCATTTAACGTAAAAAGGATTTAATTATTACAAGTGACAAATCAGCCCATTTGATTATGAAGATATTGCGATTATAAAAAATGAAATGAATTAGAAACTAAATAATTTAGAAGACACAAATAAAAACAAAGATTTATACTTCGTCATTATCTGTTATCTGTCATTAAAAAAGTGTTTACTGTTGTTAACAAGTAAAATAAATTCTAACTAAACAGAAAAATGTTTTTAACTTGAATCGTAATTACTACATAGAATTTTCATCACATTTTTCATTTTTTCAACGACATACACTTGACAAGAAAGGGATTGCTTGCAGAATTCACATTGGTCTACCATGAAGGAGTGCCCTAAAAATACGAAGTACATTTTCACAAGCAATGACTCTTGTTCTACACTCGTTAACAACTCAGGGTGCGCGAACAAGAAGATGTTCCTTTATCAGGCCACTCATAAAAACGCCGTAAGGCTGAATCCTCAAAACTGGGCGTTGAACCGACAACACAGAATGCAATATTTTCAACCAGTATAATAAAAAAAATTTTTTTCAAAAATTTGCTTTCTACAAACAAAGAACGAAAGTAACATTTTTAAATTATTATTATTATAAACTTTATTTTAAATAAATAATGTTTGTGTGCAACATAATAATTTATATTTATATATGAATATACATTTAATTAATGAATAAATAATCAAGTATAGATAACATATTGGAAATATTAATAAGAATAATATAAAAGAAATTACTAAATTTGTTTTAGAGAATTATAGTTATGGTGACTTATAATGGCACGGAAATCGAAACTTTGATTATTAGAAATAAATTCATTTTTATTAAGCTGAAATAAGAAATTGAAAACTAACAGTGTCAGTAATAACTCAAATATAAGACAGTAATATATCAGTAGTCAAACTACATTGCCTCTGTGTTATCGTTCCGCTACCAGCACATTGCTTGGTCAAAGTAAGTTATATAAAGTAATAGTTCTGCCAAAGTATAATCGTGAATTTGTAACAACTTTTTTATGGTCTACCGAAATTGTGCCGAAGCTATCTTAGTAGTACGATCGTATCATTAGCTAAACGGGTCTGTTTTTTACATTTAAAAAGTACTGGCTCAGTATCATTCCAATACTGGAACGATTCTTTCATTACGCTGGAAAAAAAGCATTCCAATTCAGAATTCCAGTACTGGTAGCTCTAGCATCAATTTTGTACTAGCACTGGGCCTCAAATAATAACAAAATTTGTCAAAGACAAGAATTTTTTAAGTAAAAAAATGTCACAATAATTTCTAAACAATTTTATATGACAATTTACCGATAATTAAGCTAAAATGACTGTGCTTTTCTACAAACTGAAAATATTAAAAACAATGATTCTTAATGATAAAAAGAATCGATGTCAATTTTGAATGATCATTTTGTCCAATGTCGAGAAGTTGCGTTATATATTCTCTGGTAGTGAAAAATGATTGTTGGTAATTGTGGGGTGTAACTTTGGGGCTACATCATTCTCGTAACTAAAACTTGGATCATTGGTCGATCAATATCTACCAGGCAATATTTCACGTACTACATTTCGGACACAGTAATATATTATTAAATGATAAATTTATACATGTGTTCAATTATTGAAGTATTTAATATAATAATTTGCATAATCGAACTTACGGAGATTACAATTATTTCACGGAGATTAATAAGACCCTTTATTAATAGGATATCATAATCATTAAACTTTAAAAAAATACCTCATAACCAATGTGTAATCTTTGTAATTTTACACTAAATAAAAATTAATGAAAAATAAAATATTTTTAAAATTATTTTCCTTTTTTTTCTTTTTGTTCGTTTGTTTTTGTTTTGAATCATGTAATGTTAGGTTGAGTATTTCGATCTGTTAGTCTATCTACAACGGTTAAAGGTCTCTAGAAGAATTCAATGCTATTGTTCCTTACAATGTATATATGAGAATGCGGATATCAGAAAACAATGCACGTGCCTCAAGCAACGACGAAGATATAAATATGACGCGTAGAAATACAGTCTACAAAATACCAAGCGCTTCATTTTTTGTGAAATGAAATAAAATACATATTCTGCAAAAATTACACTTCGGTACAGTAATGATTCAAACATAATGTCGGTAAAAAAGTTCAAGTGAGACCGAAAATTGGTGATTTTCTACCCACTATAACTATTAAATTAGATTGTAATTATTGAATCTTTTGACTAAATTCAATAATGAACCCATAGTTTTGAGATTTCTCGAATAATTTTTTTTATTAATATTTCTTTGACTAATTTGTTTGGCGAATAGTTGAAACTAATTTTGCTATCATGCAAAAGAATTCTGATTGAAATAAAACACATTGTTTACAAATATATACATGCGAAAACTTCTATTTAAAAAAATCTATTAGTGATCACTCAAAATTTGGATGAAGTAATATTCCTAATACAAAATTTCAAATCTTATGTAAATTACATTGTTATGACAAAGTACGAAGTATTTGATTGCGCTCTAATCAGCGCAATTTTTAATTTGTTTTATAAATTATTGTTTTCAAGGCAGTAAATTTTCGTTAAACCAAAGTAAAAAATGCTATCCAAAATAATTTCTAGACTTCCAATTGTACCGGCAACAATGTTATATGACAATTTAGCATAATTAAGTTAAAATGACTATGCTTTTCTGCAAACTACAAATCTTAAAGACACTGATGAATTGTGATACAAAAATCAATGTCAGTTTTGAATTATCATGTTGTCTAGTATAGGGAAGTTAAGTAACATATTTTCAAGTAGTGAAAAATGATTGGTGATAATTTTGGGGCTACATCATTCTTTTAAGTAAAACTTGGATCAATATCTACAAGGCAATACTTTGGGGAACTACATTTCGAATACAGCAATATATTATTAAATAATAAATTTATGTATATATACTTGTAACGATAAAAAATGTACAAAGAAAAATTTTGGACAATTTTAAATATTGTCATTCAGTTTCTATTGCTGTAATAAAATTATTTATTCATACTAATATTACCTTTTTTCCCCTTTAAAATACAGAGGGAATATAATTTTATAAAGAAAATGTCTATACAAAAGTATTCCATGGTAAAAAATTATATTAAGACAAATATTAAGATTCGTGTTCCGCAAATGGAATATTTAATACGTTGTACTACGGGTGAAAAGCTTGAAGAATGTATTAAAATATTAACCACAGAGCACTAAGAGAAAAATGCCGGTACAAATTACAAAGATTATTGATGAAGTTGTGAAATACTTTATTCTTTAGAAATTTCACTCATTTATTTTTATTTTCTTCAAGATCTAGTTAACAATAACATCGAAAATATGAAAAAAAATATCTTGATAAATATCGACAATGAATTAAATTAAAGTAACAATACAACTTCAACAATCTTTGGAATTTGTAGCAGTATTTTTCTATTAGTTTATTATTAACCAAACGATGTGAAATATTTGTTTAACATAAAAACTTGAATTATAACAAAAAATATTTTATGAAAATAATACGAACCCTTTTTTCAGTATTTATATATTAAACATTGCAAAACACTAATCTAATGTAAAATATACAAATTATTTAAGGAAAATGTTACCCAGAATGGATTTACATTACACATTGGATATTTTACTTTAAAAACATCTACAAGACACTCTCCAAAAAATGTTTAAAGCAGTAATATGATTTTCCGATTACTGAAAATGAAATTCAAATTAAATTCCTACGTATGAATATCCTCTTTCAATTTTCAATTTCATCATTGTTCAATGATTACTGGTATCATTTCACTAATTTTGCTTTGTATATACAAAATTTGATTGATATTAACATACTACATTGCGAAAGAAGTCCTGACAATAACTGCTACAACTCTTCACCAGTACAAAAACAGAGAAAATTATAAAAGTGATCAATGCTCGCTCTGTAACTTTTTTCATTAAAAAAAAGATAATTAAAAAATTAATAATGTTATAGTAACTGTTATTATTTTCTTAATTTCTTAACTCTCATGCAATAAATATTTTACTCATGTAATATTTATTTAATTTAATAGTAAAACTAAATTTTAATTATCAATCATTTATTTAGATATTTATTGATTTGTATTAACTTTTGCATGTTGCAAAAAATTTTATATAATATCTCATTTGTAAATGTTATTTATTAAAGAAAATATTAAATAAAATATTATGTTGCTTGCAACAGAACATAGTATAATAATAGCATAAAGTAAGCGATTGCCGATTACACAGATTAATCACCTATTTTATCCGCGTTGCACATAATATTTTTTGTAACAAGTGTAATAGAAGTAGCGATTGCAAGCCTTCCAAGAGAAAGAATAAAAAAACTAATTTCAGATCGTACAAAATGTTTATATTCTATAAATTAATATAATCTGTTAACACATCTAGAGAAAAAATTGATACTTTTTGCAATAATCTGAAATTGGTTATTTTACATTCATATATAAGACATGAAAACAGTACTTCACTCCATACACAAGTGTTAAAAAGATCATATTGTGCAACAAGAGTGGAATACTGCTTTTCATTGCTACTTAACAGGAAGAAACCTGGTCAATTTTAAAAAAAGGAAGAAAAGTGTACTATTCTGCCCTAACAAGAAATTGTAGTAACGCAGTGGGAGTCAGAAATCGTTTACTTTCTACCCGCTAGATAGTATAACAGTACTTTCTATGCACGTAGTGCAAAAAACCATTTTTCGTCACCTGCATGAATCGTATAAATCTCAAATGACCAATCTACACCACAGCGGATGTCCCAAATTTTTAATGTAATAAGTGTAACAAGAATACGGCCTTTTCATATCTGTTTAACGCAAGTGAAGTGTAGCCAAGTTCGTGCCACGCAGGTATATTTACTTTGCTCGCGCTAAACAGATTTTACTAAAACAGTATTTTCCATGTACACGTTACGAACGATGTATTTACCTTAAAATGTTCGACATTTATTCTGACATAGACATACAACAAAATTGCTAAACATTCCGTGAAATGACTCCTTTAAACATCACCCGTTGTTAGAATGTTATTAAGGAAGAATTAAATTTAAATTTTAACAGTTTGTTCTTAGGTATAAGTTCATCGTGCAAACCCTTTGGTAAAGCCACGCAAGTTACAGGTCACAGTCGTCGAGAAAGAACGTATGTGTAAAGGTTTTATATATGTTCATTTTATAATTTTATCATTTTACATTATTATCATTTTTCATACACAAATATGTGCGAGCAAAGCAAGAAAACGACCGCACTACTATTATCATAGTTAGCCTTGGTGTCAGTTCGCGCGCGCTTGTGTTTGTGCATGCATTTCAAAATACCCTTTGCAGAACATAAACTTGTCCAAACGTTTAATTAACATTCGCTTAACATTTTTACCTTAACGCACGTATACATTCAACGCGTGCTTCCAAGGCTTATGTTTTGCAGAGAATATATCTTAACACTTGAATAACATTTAATGCGAATTATTAAGTTTATATATTTTGCTTTATTTATTTATGTTATACTTAGAAATCGAGGTTTATTCATGTTTTTTATTATTTGGAGCATTTTAAAATAAATGAAATTTTACTGTATTGTACTGTACAATTGATTAAGCTTAGAAATATAAATAATTAACATACATAAACTATTAAATATTTTATCGTTATTGTACATAACATTTTTATGTACAGCATAGTGTAATTAGTGTGTAATAAGTACCCAACAAATCTACAATGTTGGTAAACGTTTTAAGCTAATGAATGGCATTTTTAAAACGCTTTAAAATATAGATTTTCGTGTCGGGTACGTGTTGTATTCATATGAAAGATTGTAACAAGTTTTGCATTTGAACACAGACGGAACAAAATATAGTGAGAAGAACTGAAGTCTCCGGTGATGATAACTTAATCTCAAACGGGATTATATTATAGTGACTGTATCGAAATTACATAATGCTGGGGGTTTTCTGAACAATTACTGTTAACCTTCGGTTTAGTTAACCAAACTGTGATATTACTTCAGATCAAATCATAATATTATACTGATATAATATCAGAAAAAAATGTTGAAATTTATAAAATTTATTTGTAGTAAAAATAATTAAAGATAATGAGTATTTCATAAAATCGAAAGAAAATTAGATAAATTACTATAAATTCAAGTTTTTAGTAAACTAAAAAGAATTTTTTATTTTAATTGGAACCATTAAATTATATTATGATTTTGTTATTTTATTAAATATCTAAGTATTGGTAAACAATAGTACACACATATAAAGTAAAGAATGATTAATTACATCATTTGCAATAAAATCAATTACTGTACTATTAAATAATTAAGATAATTATATTATTTTTCTATATATTATCTTTTATTAATATATTAATATGTATGAAGAAGTTGCATTATTATTATATGTAGTTACAATATTTTATATATCTTATAAAAAATTAGAAGAGCATAAAGATAATAATATGGAACGAAACTTATAAATTTATTTATAACAATTTATTATAAGTTTATTATTACAGTTCTAGCAAATATTTTAAAGAATATATTTAAAAATATACCAAATATTTTCAACGGTTCATTCGTTTAATTTATGGAATATTTTAATATGTATTCCATGATTGTTTTAAATTTACA
Organism: Leptoteleia sp. ZL-2020; assembly: GCA_022817305.1. Lineage (NCBI taxonomy): Eukaryota > Metazoa > Arthropoda > Insecta > Hymenoptera > Scelionidae > Leptoteleia > Leptoteleia sp. ZL-2020. The sequence goes on along the minus strand of JABFPN010000119.1, from coordinate 50,851 downwards.
TACTTGTATGAAATTCGATAAAGTAACTTGTTCGAGTATTCTCTTGAAAATTGTGATCGTTAGTAATTAATCTAGAATTATGTACAAACTGGGCAACTTATCGCAACAATACAAGTTGACCTAATTTTTTGATAATCAATAAAAATTATAATACGGATGTAGAAGATAATTTGAACGTTAATCTCGTTACTTCAGAAAAAAATATATCCTATAATAGGTAACATAAAGTTATACCAATTTCAATAAGAAAAAAGCACGAGTTGCTGCTTCAGTTTGGAAAGTGTAACTTCAAATATATTTTAAGAAAAAGATCTTAGCATTTTTTATCTCACACTTTTCACCAAAGCATAAAAATAAATCTTGACTAAAATATATATATCTGAAAACATACTGGTTTTGAGTATATTATTTTTCAAATTCATAAAAAAAGAAAAAAATAATATCTTGTATTATATCTTATTAACACAAATTTTTCTTATTTACAGTTTACCAGAAGAAAAGGAGGCAATTTTTCAATATGATTCATTAATCTTCTTAAAAGATTGTTAGAAGATTTTAAAATGTATATTAAACTTTCTTTCAACGTGCGTATATCCTCAAATTCTTTTGTTTTGTAAGAGTAAAGTCATTGAAATTTCGATTCCCATAAATTGTTTTACAGTACTACAATGTTGTTATTATCGTTTTTTTTTTTTTTTTTTTTTTTATAATGAACAAATATGCAATCATTCGAAAAAGTCACGCGGATTGTTACGTGACTATTCACTGAAAAAAATCAGTGCCGGTACCGTGAAACAGCGTGCGGGAATCAATATCTGTGGCGCATGAACAACAACATTTTTCATGATGACAACCCTTTTCCGTGTACGGGACATCGAATGTCATCAGGAGAAAAGTATCCAGGACTGCCCAACTATGCATTTCCACTGTACGTGTTTTGAGTTCTAACACTGAATTTACGAAAATAAAATTTATTAAAATAAAAGAAATATATTCATATGCTTAATATGTTAAATATACTAAATATGTAAATGTTTTAAATATATAAATATTCTGTAAATTCTTATAAAAAACTACCTAAAATGTCTTTAACACGTATATTTGAATGTTTTTCTAAATTTAGCTTTATTCTATTTTAAAGTCTAATTTAAAATTTTATTATATATTGAATATATTTAATAAATGCCTATGGTTACATTCTCGAACATTTGTAGCAGTAGTTGGGTATATAAATATAAATCAATGTATAAAATACATTACCAACAAATTTATTTATATAAACGTATGTTGCTATTGACAAAATATAAGAAACATCTTCAGATTAAAGAAAAAAAAAACATTTATATTGATAAAACCACACAAAGTTATATGGAAACTTTCACAGTGCAAAGTCGTAGTTCTGTAAGTACTTGTCTGCGAATATTCATTTCTGAACAGTCATAATGTTACCTACATAATTTCTTTAACAAAGTTGTGAACAAGCATAAGTCTCGTGTAATTATAATTTGGAAGCATTAATGGTAAAAATGTAACTCTTTATATTATCTTCTCGATATTTAATTATTGTAAACTGCAGAAAACTTCTCTTTTATTACATCTTTATTGTTAAATATTAATTACGAATAATTAGATTAATTGGGAATATGATTAGATTAAAAAATTAATCCTTTTATGCACATCATTGTACTTAATCAACGTGTAATGATCATATTAGGAACTGAGTTACTTTTTACGGGGCGTTTATTGTCAAATATTACATTTGGTTAGAACGTGTCAAAAGTATGATTGTCGTTAGAGCTTTTTTAAACATTTTTTTTAATTTTTTTCTGAAACTTCATTATATATTAACATTCAAATTCTAAGAATCAAAAATGCAACTCTTTATAACCAATAATCAGATCACTGATCAGTTGCTAATGGGACAGTCGTCGAACTTGATCGATAGGTTGAGATAACAATTTAATTAAACCTTGAATACGCTGCGATGCACCTCTCATAAAAACTGATAATATTAAGATAAAATCTTATTTGAAATTGGCAAATTAGTGATGGCACGAAAGCATGTTAAAGCATGCTGTACTTATCCAAGTTACTATTATTTTTATCACCAGTTGATTTCAGATTATTGGGTTCGTGATACCGTTTAAATTAGATAGCAATACATTAAACTTGCGCTAGCTATTAATTTAAAATGTCACATTGTTATAATTAAATTAATCACAAGTCAATTGCAACTTAACTAATTATAATTTTATCATACTTGATAAACATAATATGGTTTACAACAACTTTTTAATTTCTTATCACAAATCTTTGACAGATTGCCTTATAATTTGTTTACAACATATACATAATTAAATGGAAATTAATAAATACTTTAGCAAGTATTGATTTTAAGGCAAACTAATTTATAATTTATTTATAATTTGCATATAAACATGCAAAAGGGGGCAAACCCATTGATGATATCATATTCATTATAAACAATTGGTTAATAATATTAGCAAATAAATAATGAGTATATATTATATTTGTGTTACTCTATTTTAAGTGAAATCAATCATATCAATATACAATTATGATTCAATGTTTTGAATCTAATCTTATAAAAATTCTACAAAGTTGTCATTTAAAATTGAATCTAAAATCTATACCAATTTCATTTATTATATTAACTATTGCAAATTTAGCTAAAATGCATAAAAAATATTTCTTTAAAAATAGATGAATTTATGCATTTATAATAAATGCATTATTAAGCATATATTTCATATGTATTCATATTTTTTATTTAATTTATTGTTTACTTTATAAAATATTTAAATTTTTCATTTCATACAACAGATATGAAACTAATATAAACTTAAGAATCATGCTTTATTGTAATAAGAAAAGCTTTGTAAACATTATTAAAAATATCTAATAAAGCATCAAATTTATCAATATATATTATATTTTATTTTCAGAAATACTTCTTTCTCAATTTTGATATTAATAATTCATTTATTTCCTATAATAAATAAGTTTGACGTACAAAGAAATAGTTCAGTTTAGAAGTTATATATGATACACATATTTTATCAATACTTTTATATTAACTTTCATATTTTTTCATGTAATTACGAATCCTATAAGATTAATAAATCAATACATTAAATGTCAATAATCGTCTATCTTTCCAAGTTAAATTAAGAATTTTCAAGAATCACAAACAGTAGATTGATATCATGGATAACACATTATATTCGACGGAAAGACGTTTTAATATTTACTAAACGACTTCTTAGAATACTGAGTTTATCAAAACTTATTTTATTCTTTTCCATTTCTTGTGATCGCATTTTATTTTTCAAACACTCTCAAATCATAAATTATATATAGATGCCAATAACATACATCTACAGATATATTAACAATATAAACTCATAATATATATATATATTACTCTATAGTTAAATTAAAATATGATAACAAAAATATTTATTACTCCGTTATGATCACATATATTATTCCTTTAAAAGATATAATAATATTATTTAAATATTGTAATAATATTAAGATTATTTATTAATTATAATTCTTTTATTATTGTCAAATAAACAACGAACGTTTGAACATTAATATAAGTATTCGTAATAATATAATATGCAGAAAACAATAGCTTATCATTTAAAACTAAGTTTAATTTACATAACTTTAAGATAAACCTGATTCAGACAATGAATAATTTTGTATGTAGTCAGACAAACGAGTACTTCAATCAAGTTCTGTTTTTGTATGATGAGAAAGTGAAGAGTTTCGACCTTGTCGTCTCGGCTGACTATATACGCAATGATCTACTTGTCCGAATTCGTCGCTGCTTAATCTCCTACCATTTCTTCAAAGTTTCTCGTTTAAATTTGTTATTTTTAGTTCAACATATTTTATCCCATTTTTTTTTAATGACTTGCTAGAAAAATTATAATTTCCATTAAATTAAAATAGATAACTCATAAAATTACATAAAAACACTAAAAAATATAAATTCTTCAATAAATATTCCTGCTGTAGATTTATATCTGTACAAATGTTCTTAATCAATTTTTTCTACCTATGCAAAATATTTTGCAAACAGTTATTCTTCAAATATTTATAAAACAAAGTTTAACAAAATAAAGACCTTAATTATTCTTTTCAGAAAAAAAATAAAAGGAAACTAATAATTTCAATTAATATACGAAACTACGTGAAATTCCATAAAACAATTTGTTTCATAATTTCCAATAAACATAAAATCATTTCCCAGAATAAACAAAAAAATCATCATAATTTATAGAATGTGCATGAAAATCATCAGGTATCATAAATTATCAATGTTTACGAATCATTGCACCATTACGGCTTCGAAAATATATGTTTATAATCCACATTGTTACTATTAGTGGTACACAACGTCCCCACGTGAAATTTGAAATATAACTTCTTGTCCAATTGCATCAAGTCATTACAGATTGTAAATAATGCAACAATGCGTTCTCCAGTGGTTAAAAAATTACATTAAACAGCACGTAAAAATAATTACACTCCAATTAATCGACGATATAAAAATATTGTCTGCATTTAACGCCGCTTTTGCATTATCCAAAACAAGGATTGCGATAACGAAACATCACATTTATAGCAAAATATAACAGCAGGCCATTAAATTCATTAATGACTTTGCAATATTGTCATAATTTATATCACGTCAGTATAGTGGTCTTTTGAATTAATTGAACCGCGAGTTTATCACGGCATTCCCCTCGGTCATTCGATCAGCCCCACCATATATCCCAGTGACCATTAATAATTCTTATGATCCACTTTTCAAGCACATTCTTAATCCCCGTACGCAATCTTGTTTACAATCTTTCGTATGAATTGTACTTTTAACATTGAGCGCAAGTAGTATAGGTGTACGTGTGGGCGTACATTATCGTGTGAACGTACGGTTTCATGTAACACTGCATTTATGTATACGTATTTACTATTCCTTTTCCTTTTCCTTTGATTGATTTATTTAATTTTGTGTGTTCTTTTTTCTTTTTCCTTTTCTCGTCTCAATTTTCGCTCGTGGTTTTAAGTAAGTAAAAGTGTTTAACGTGTGTAGAAAAACGCGCGCACGAGAGTAAGAGCCTCGAAGGGGAACGGAAAATGGGTATAGTTGCGTTGAGTGTGACTTACCCGATACAGCCAGGGCGATCGCCGCCATGAGAATCCAGCGTTTCATATTCGCGCAAGAGACAACGGTGGCGATGGCGGCTCGTTATTCAGGCGGACACGTCTGTTCCCGTTCTTAAATGAATCGTCGCAGGCGCCGCCGTTGAGCCCTAATCCTGATCAGCCGACGACAGCCACTGCAGCTCGTATTCCACAGATGCAACACCTCTTCCAAATTGTCTTGTGTAAGTCTGCGTGTACTTTCGGTCGTAATTGTCAGTGTGTGTGCACGTGTGTGTGTACATAAGTTGACAAACAAAATGGAAAAATCATTTAAGTATCCAGGTAATCAAGAGAGCGAACGTGTACGTGTACAAGTACGCGTGGCAGTACGCTTGTGTGTGTGTTGTATATATGCGCGCGTGTGCGTACGTGTGCATGCATGCATTTATGTGTGTATCCATGTAACGACGTATATATGTACTTATGCATGCATGCGTGTATAACGGTCTGTCTGTCCGTGTGCACGCGTGTCCGAGTGAATTACAAGTAATTTATGTATGTACGTGATTATTATTCGGGCTTTATTACATATACATGTATGGGTTATATGTATCCGTTAATACATATAACTGGAGCAATTAACACAAGAGCCCGAAATAAAGCCACAAGGAAGGATACAGATTGGTGAAGTGCAAGCCGAAAAAACTCGCGATACCCGCGTAAGGGAGCATGTTGGGCTTGCGACGAGGGGCACGAGACCTAATGCGCGTCCCTATTCTTGCGAGGGGCGCGAGGCTGGCGGCGACGGGGGGCAGCCTAGCTACCGACAGCGAACCTTGCTCGGCGTTCCTCTCGAATTCAGCGAATGCCTCTGTCCAAACACTGCCACTACTATTTTCTTCGACCAACATCGCGCCTCGACATATCTTCGATTGATCGGTATCGCCCGCTCGTTGTTCAGGATCGCCACCACCGCCCGTAGTCGCGCACCAACAACCTTGGTCCCGCTGCCGCGTCAGGACCCGGGGCCTCCCTCCGGACACTAGGTTAATCAAACGAACCAGACGTTTAACGTATTACTGCCGCTCCCCCGACGCGTGCAATGCTACCAACCGTCCGACGGTTGGGCGATCTTAATGCACATCACGTGCGTCACATGTTATACACGCTGAAACGACAACTCGAGACCACTCGAGAGATCTCCGTGGGACGCGCTAACAGAGGGGGAGAGAGGGGGACGGGGTGGGGGCGGGGGGGTGGTCCACTCTCAGCGGGCTACGTCGGAACGGTAACGGCGCCAACCCCGAGGGCAGAACATCTCGCGCGAATCGTGCCAATACGCCTCTCGGCTGGGCGGATGCGGGACCCTTTTAAAGGTGCATCCACCGCGACGTCCAACGCTGGACTAATTTTCATTTAGCCCGCAGAGAGGCTGCGAGGACCAGCTTTTGCGTTTTCCGACCCTGCGTCATCCCCACCCCGCGTCTTTTCCCGTATCTCCGTCTCTTACTTTCTCTCCATTACTGCCCTGCATGCTCGTTTTTCCTCCCCGACTCCCTTTCCACCTGCTATAGTGCGTGCCAACATCGCAAGAGAAGAGAGAATCGTTACTATGGCAAGATCAATATGATAGGACGGCGCATGCTTCGGTTTATATCCTTCATTATATACATATTTATATGTTAAATGCACATAAGGATTTGCATCCGTAGAAATTGCCAGAATAAATTAAGGGCCGCCATCCCCTTTTTCTCCCTCCCCTCCCCCCACCTCCTCCTCCTCCCCCTTCGAGTCCGCTTTGTCTTCGCCTTCGGGTCCGACATCCGTGATGCGCGAAAATGTTCTCGCTCACGCCTTTCGGATTTATTTTACCGTGGGTTCGTAGTCAAGTTCCATCGCAGGACAATACGCGTGCGTTACCACAGCTTCAGTTATGCTGACTATACGCGAGTGCGCACAAACCGTGGTGTGCTATAATCCTTGACTTTCGTGTCATTCTCCTTTGGGGAGTGGAAAAGAAGGAAGGAAGTGGAGGTCAATCTCTCTTCTTCGTCGGCGCAAGATTTAGGCTCGAGAAGATTAGCTCTGAACTGTCTGAAACGACGTCCTCCCGCGAGCCGATCAATCAACATTATTTATACTTAATGCGAAATGTTAAATTATATCCGCTTCAATCTTATCGCTCAAGTTCTACCGTGATTGTTTCAATTAAACTTTTCACTTCCTTAGATTCTTTTATTGTAAAGTAGTTTAACACGCCTTGCGATAAGTTTAATTTTTCAGTGTACTGAATTTTTTTATTATGGACAATAGTACTTCTAAGTTGTCATGTTAATTTATTAAGTTTGCATAGATTGCAATTAATTTATTAATTACAAGAATAAATTATTATGACACGTATTAATTAGATTAACTTTTTAATGTACATACTTTTGTATTGGTCTCAAGAAAAATGGAATAATACAAAAGCGATTTTTATTACAAATTGCATAACATACCGATATCCCTACAATTATGCCAATTATTAAAGTAATAAACAGTATAGACGTTTGCAATGTTAAACGGGGAAACATTTTTTTGTACTTTAATATCCTATTAATAATTTTAAGTACTTTATTTCGCCTTTCCTGCCCATTTTGAATGTTTAATGAGTTTTTATCGTTTAGCTTCTGTGGTTCTAAATTTTCTCTCCATTGTTTTCCAGAAAGTGATAAATACGGTTCGGATAATGTCGACGATAAAACATTTTTTAGCGTAGTATTGTCCGAATAAGTATTGCTACAGCTGAAGTTGTCATTATTTATCTATAAGCAATATATATTTCATTAAAAGGCGAATATTTTTATAGTAAGAAAGAGTCAATACAATTTCTTTTTATGCACCAAATCCCCATACATATCTAATCAAAATAATAATATAAAATTCCTTAAACAAATTGAAAATTCGTAGCAAAGTTCAAGTACAGTTTGTGTTGCTATTAAACGGCAAACTAATGTCAAAATGCCAACATTTTAGAATGATCATATTATGGCTAAAATCTTTTTATTGTTATGCATAATTTACATAACACTTGAACATTTGAAATGACATTTATCTATTAATTATAGTATAAACTTTTTGGTTCACAATTTTTTTGAATTGCGAATACCAGTTTGGTCCAGATGTGAAATCTTCTAACTCACATTTCACGATTAGAGGGTTTTAATTTGGACACTGGCAAATAAAATGAGGAAAATTTTTTATCATATTTTAAAATGATTTTTACAAGTATTTCTCGAGTTATTCGGGCGATTTTCACTGAGTGTGCATGAATTTTGCAGCTGTCTGCGAGTTGAACAGGAGTTTTCCATGTGTTTTTTACGAGTTTATAACAAGTTTAATATTTCTTTTGCGCAGTATCGTGTAACTGCCGTTTATTACGTTCACAATTTTTTTCACGTTGCACAGGAAATGGCACATCACCTATAAATCACATTATATTAACGCACGATATGCACGTTATTCACAAACTTAATCGCTGTATATCTCTGTGTTGGTTGAACACTTGGAAATCTCTCATAGAAATCCTAGCCGATTTTTTGTTCAGCCAGGATGACGTATATATATATAAAATATAATTAAATTATATATCAAATATATTTAAAGTACATTGCTCGATTTACTAGAGTTTTGATATAACACTTATCTATGATAAGAAACAAAAATATCATAAATTACTATGTTTTATAACGATTTAAGGATTTATTGGAAAAATAAATATTTCTGCTATAAATACTAGTCATTTTTAACAATAATGCAGATTTTAATTAAAAAATTTAATAAATAAAATAAAAATTGCCACTACTTTTAATAGTAAACATTTTTACTTTTCAGACATATCCCTAAATTAATATCAAATGTTTCAAATTATAGCATTACAATTTTCTCAATGTATTATTTGAATAAATTGTTAAGTTGAAAAAAATATTAGTATTAATAATGTTAAATTGTTAATACTAATAATAATTGAGTGATAATATATTGAATGATAATAATATATTTCTTAATTATTCTTCATCATCCATATATGACATGTAATACAACTCGCGTATAATCAATTACGCTTATTGTCAATTTCAAGTACTGTTTCAAATTAACATATAAATAACAATATTAACTTACACATAATTAATTTTTGGTACCATCCTTTATAAGCATATTATTTGAAAAAATACATTTCAACTTCTTAACCTTTTTTTTTTGAAATTATCACTGACTTTATTTCTTGTTATCAAAGAAATATTATTTATTTAAAATTAGTAATTAATATATGTGGTTTTGATAAAACGTTGATATAATTTTGTTAACATACCGAATCCAGCTGCTCATTTAATTGTTTAATTTGACTGCGGCCCAATTTGACAACATCACATTTTAAATGAATTATACTTTGTATAAAATCATCTGTCAACACTGAAATGTCACTTTTAGTTTTATTACAACAAAATACTTGCTGATATTGTTCCATTAGCAAAGTATGAACCTTAGAAAATAAGTAAAAAAATTACTAGTTTAACATTTAAATCTAAAATAATAAGCAACTGTATGCTTTTCTTCAACATTCAAAATTTTGTCAACGAATGATTTATGAAGTAATCCTTTCCAAAAATTCACTGTTAATGTCAAATAAAGTTCCTTGTTATGAAATTTGATTAAAACATATTGTTAGTAAATAAATAAAAAAATGTAAGCTGTAAATTGTAAAGAAGTTAATAGATGTACAATGAAAAATTCAATTATAATGTTTGTTATATAATAAATTAAAATAAATTAAAAAACTACACTCGACTTCCACACATTTGCTTTTCACTTATTTTCTCCTCCAAACGTTTATTTCTTTTTCTTCCATACATTTGCTGTAGTCTGGCCAATCAGGGAAAAGCAAAAAACCCGCCAAATTTGAATAAAATTTAAAATAATAAAATCGCGTATTGCAGTTGCGCAGTGATTTTATGCGCCGGAAAAGTAAATGTGCGGAAGTTTCCGGTCCCAATAAAAGCAAATGTATGGAAGTTAAGTGTAATTCGAAAATTAAAATGTAAAAACAAAACTTTGAGATATGCAATTTTTTTATTTTTTTATTTACTAATATTTAAATAATTCACTTATTTATTACTTAGTTTTTTTATACTTACGAACAGAAGAAATAAACTCTTCTTTTAGTCCAACTCCAACTCGAAGATACTAGTTTATGACTAATATATGATCCCATATAAGAATCTAACTAGATATTGTGAAATCTTAACTTAAAACAGTTTCTTATCTGGTATGATGTGAAATTACTTTTTAAATTACAAAGTTCAAATATTTAAATTTAAAAAATCAGTAAAAATCTTATATTTATATATTTTATATATAACATATATATATATATATATTATATTTTTAAGAAGATGTAATTTTAAGTAATATTACATTTTTTAAATAAAAAAATGTTTATTTATAATAATTGAACATTTAATTATTGAAACGAAACATTTAATAATTCAACATTAGTCTGTTAAATTTGTAACATTGCAATGAAATAATAGAATCTTTATTTTTAAATCAATTAAAGGTAAAATATAATACTAAACAGGTAGTTATATTTGAAGAACACAATATATTTTATCCGTATGTTGATTTCAGTTTTACATTGCATGAATGCTATTGAAATACATAAATAAAAAACTAAATGGCTACTGCTAAATAAAAGTGCCTCTGTTTTAAGTTTTAAACTATTACAAAAAAATTACTTTTATCCCCATAAATCATATAGTGGTCGAAAAAACTTAATTTTTTGCACAGCTTAAAATAAGTTTTTCTTTTCTTTTTCACTAAACAGGAATACAACGTAAATACATTTTTCTATTATTTGTTATATAAAAAATCATGTACAGCACGGATTAAAATTGCTAATATAACTCGAACTTTTGTTGAACTTGTTAAGAAATGGCAACTTTTATTTCTTGCAGCATAAAATGCTATTTTCAAATAATATAAAAAAAACTACTGATATAAAATTTATAATGTGCATTTTATTAAAATGTCAGCAATTTCATGTATTATATAAGTATTTATTTTTATTATTATTACTCGCAAACAATAATGACATAAATTTTAATTAACTGCAATGTGTTTTTAAATGCTATCAATGTTTAATTAATTTTTTTTAAATTGCTATTAGATAAGCTGTTTAACTTTATAACTCAAATATATATATAAAAATTATTGTATAAGAAAAAATATTGCAGTTATATTAGTCGTGTTTAACCATTTCACTTATCACAGATCCTAAAAATGTGGCACTTTTCAAAATTTGGATTCTTGTGATAACAATGTCGTTAGAAAACTATTTTAACCAAATATGTTTATGGTCGTGTTATGATTTGTTCAAATTATTAATGACTTTCTCCTTTCTTTCCAACAATTCTCTTGAAATTATCCATGTTAGTTGTTGAAATTGGTGAACCAATAATAGTCAGTTGATCAATTCTTGTTGTTTCCATATCTTCCTGGTTATCCTTCACAAATATTTGCAGATTTTGTATATTTTGAAATTTAACGTAACGCAATGGAATAGGGTTTCCTTCTTCAAGATCCTTAGCAGAAATACTAAAAAATATGTAATATTAAATTAAAAAAATTCTTAAAAAATATTGAAAAAGATGTATACAAAACTGTTTTATTTGTAATCTTTATAGTAGTTTTAAATAACATTTAAATTGTCTGTCCATCGCTACATATGTTTAGTTTACTTAAATAAATAAATATCACTAACAAACTAATTTCTTTAATCCTTTATTGCATAAATAATTAAATAAGAATATTTCTTTTTGTACAATTTAACGACATAGATAAACAATATGCAAATGTCATTGAAAAATAGTGCAAAAACTGCTCAAGGATTGAATGATCAACGTCGAAATTTAAAAAAATAAGAAAATTTGATGTATTATGATGTATTTTGGCAAAGTTCTAATCCTTTAAAAGTCAAATTGTGTTTGTAAAAACCAAAGAGGCTTTTTTCATCAATCAATGCAATTTTAACTTATATATTTCAGAATTAAAATGAAAAAATATACTTACGTAAGATCTTGAACACTTTGAAAAGAATCAGCCATATCAAAATCCACAGTTCTAGGCTGATTTATAAACAACTTTAAATTTTTTGGACCATTGCTTGTAGGTGCTTTAATTTTTAAAGAATGCACTTTTACAGATTGTTTAAAAGTAACGGAAATAATTAATTGTTCATCACAGTTACTTTCTAAGTAACCACATTCAGTACCTAAACAGTGAGCAAGGCAATGATCGTCTGATTCATTTAAACATTCACACTGTGCCATTAATATATGAGACTGTAAATCCATCTGCAAAAATTAAGTATAAATTTTCAACTTGTTAAATTGTATTGTCACTCTAATGTTTAAAAATATTTCATCTTAATAATTTAATATATATATATAATATACGACATATACATCTAAAATATTTAATTATGATAAAACTTTGTGAATGTAAAATATAAATAGCAATTATTTAATGTTACACATGACAGTCTCACGAAGCTTATTTGGAAAACATCATTATTTATTAATAAAAAAAACATTATTAAAAATAGTTAAAAAATTTGTTATTATGCTATTATGTAATCTTATATGCATAAATAGTGTATTTTCCTCTTTTTTTATAGAGTATAGAGGATCCTACAGAGGATTTTCAAGTATTTTGTAGACGAACAATATTTTTTTATTGCAAAAAATTGAAATGTTCTTCTAATAATAATAAATAACATACAAAAAATCCACAGCTAAAATTTTCATTCTTACTCCAAAATAAATGCTATAAAAAATACACTTTTTAGGCCTTTTATAGGCAAATCCCCCTTCCCTTATAATCTCCAGAGTGCACAGATGCTCTAAAATGAAGCATTATGCTTAACTATTAAACTATGAAAGAGTTTGTTCAAATAGATTTACAGAAATAACCTGCAGACAAATTAAATTAAAATTTCCAGTCTTAATTTTAAGATACCTAAAATCATTATTTTTTTATTATTATATTATTAAATACTTATTTATTACATAATCAAGTGATTGTAACATATTGAATACTTACAAAACATTTTATATTTACTAATGAAGAATTAATTACATAAGTGTTTCTATCCTTTTAATCTTTACTTAGCATAACAAACAAAATATACATTATGCCAAACCAAGCAAGATAGAAACACTGTGTACATTGAATTTGTAGGATAAAATATTTTGTTATATATTAATAAAATGCAATGAAAATTTTATCGCAATGCATTTTATTACATGCATTTAATTATTATGGAATGTATATAAACTATTTATTGATATTTATTCCAGTAATAGATTACGGCGAATAAAATAAAAATGCCAAAAATATGATAATATAAATTATTGGAATCACTTCGTACATGTCCATCAACTTCCGAGTCATCAGCTACATTAGCGCTGTACAATCGTTGGATTTTACTTTCCAGTGCTCTAGCATCAGCACCTTGACAAGAATCAATTTTCGTATTGTTACGGTAAAATATGAAAGTTGGCATTGCAGTAACACCTTGCTCAGTAGCTGTTTCAGGACAACGATCAACATCAACTTTTAAAAAGACTGCTTTTGAATATTTGATTGATAACTGCTCAAATGTTGGTGCAATACGCTGACATGGTCCACACCTGAAAATAAATGAAATTAACTTTAATTAAAATATAAATTAGTACAAAAATTCTTATTATTCAGACTGTTTCAATAAATTCGTGAACAAATGCTCTGCCTCTGTACTTTTAGTAATTTAATCCTTCTTATTTGTGCAACTTATTTCATAATTAATCAAGTAAATATATTACAATGACATGCACTTTGCAGTATATAAACTAATAAAACACTACTTACATAAATAAAATATTAACGTGTTTTTTTAAATCATACATAAAAGTTTCTTCATTTATTGAAACATTTTCTTATAGTCATACAATATTAACAATAATATTATAAAATATTTTATAAGTCAAGTATAAAATTAACCTATAACATACCAACTAGCAGTGAAATCCACAACGATCAATTTTGAGCGATTATTATTCATTTCAGCATGGAATTGGTTGTCATCGTTAATTAATCGAACAGACATTGTTACAATTTCACTAATTTATAAATTGAAAATCTTACAATTTTTATTTATAATCAATTAAAACAAACTGCTTTACTCTTCTCTTTTTCTACTTCTATTATTCCAGTGGAGTTCTATATATATAACGTATGTACTGTCAGCATTACTAGCTTTGACATAAAATTCATCAGGTGGCGCTGTTATTAAGAGGATATAAAAATGCTATATCCACGGAATTAGTGCATTTTCAATCTATAAATATCACTTCTTGTAAACGCATACATTCTCCTAATGATTGTGCAGGGTGTTCTCGTCAAATCCAAAAATGTGCTATATTATTGTTATAATTTAATAATGCATTAATTCCGTGAATATAGCACTTTTACATCCGCTTAAAGTGATACAGTAAGTCTGCTTCCACGGAGTCAGTGTTTTTGTAATTAATATCCAAAATTATACTATAACATTGTGCTAAATTGAAAATACACAAATTCTGTAATCGCACTTTGACATGCTCTTCAATCAATTCAGTTCAGTTTTGGTCAGTTTCTGGAACTGTTTCAGAACTACAGATTCTAATGGAATCTAACGGAAATGACCAAAGAAAAATGCTAAATTTGTTGGAAAATTGTGTGGTTCAATATTGACCACAACACAAATTTTGTGATTTAAACAGATTTATAAAAAGCCATTTACAACGATTGATCTTGCCATGCAGGTGAATCACAATTCAGAGTTATTATCGGCGGTTCAGTAGTCAATCGAACAAGATGTAATAATAGTTGCATCCTATGATACAAACACAGCGACGCCAGATCAGCTGATGAGTGACAACAGTGTCAGGAGCAGGCGGATCGTTCGCGTTGTTCTTTGGTTATGGCGACGAGCAGTTCTGAAGGTTCTTGTACAGCACCTGCTGATTTTCAGCTCTCGTCCGAATTGGACGATGCCGTTTCGAGCCGTTTAAGTGTGACGCTGCTCAAGTGTCCCTTGTGCTGTAACAGCAGGCGCGTTTTCTATTGTAAACAATGCATCCAAAATGGAGACTTCATTCATTCGACATCCGTCTACTCCGAACGGTACGTGTCACTGGGTGCGATTGTAGTCGCACGATTGACGCGGTTTTTATCCTCACGTCATAGTAGCCAACGTTTAATTGCGTACAACACGTAGTTTTGCGTATCAACTTGATTGCTATTTTAAAGCTTTCTTAATCACACCTTGCATCTAAATAGTATTATTTTTGTCTTTTTATTGTTTTTAATCCATTATTTTATTAATCATGCTAATTACTATTTTTATCACTATTATTGTATGCGAATAAGGTACCCTGTTTCGTATACTATAATAATTACCGTTATTTTTATTATTTTTCAAAGGTAATGTTTTAAAAGTTTGATCTTGATTCAAACTCATTAAAAAATAATTGTTGTTTTTGTTTGTTTTTTTTTCAGTATGAAATAATGAAAATCTAATTATCATTAATTTTCAAGACCATTGAAGCTTTTGTTTACAAATATAACAATTATTTTAAAATTTTACATGGTTCAACTTTTAGTGTAAATAATACAGGAAAAAAATTCTTTGGGTAATCGGGTACATAATTTTAAGTTAAACTTTTCATAAAATTGTATCAACAAGTTTTTTATCTTATATAGAAGGGACTATTTTTCTTTAAATTCAATATTCAAGTTTAATGATAATATCATTAAAAGTTGTGTCTATAGTAAAATTCTGTATGAATTTTTACATTTTTCAGATTTGCTGATAAACAATTAAGATTATTACGATTGAAGACTGCAAGAAATCAACTACAAGATAAATGCGCAAAAGCGCTTGAAAAATTTGAACAGAAAGATAAATTGGTTAGTATTTAATTTTAATTAAATATTTGTAAAGTTAATAACTTAATTATTCTTAAATTATATTTTCTTTTACCACAGGTATGTGATATAAGTACATGTAAAGAAAGAGTAAGACTTCTACAGGTTTTAGTAAATGAAAAACAGCAAAGTGTAAATAGAGGTACTTACTACATCCAACCTAATGATATATGTGAATTATATATATATTATATCATTTTCTCATTTTCATTTTTTACAGGACACGAACATTTAAGCAATTTAAAAGATGTTAATTTACAATTAGCTTTGAGACTACCTAAACATGAAGAGCGGATAGAAAAGGTACAAAAATTTCTATGTACTTTAAAAATGCAGCAAGAAAGACAAAAAGAAAGTGTTCAACGAAAACGGCAGCTGTTGAAAAAAGTTATCAGAGTTGCGACAAAACAACTCATTCAATACATTTTTCCTCTTGGACAAGTTGATTTTACTACAGAAAGGTAAATAAGTATTTATAGAAAAACTTGTGTAGATGTGAGGGAGTTGACACCCTATAGATGATATTGTAGTCTTTGAAATTGCAAGTTTTTGGCCATTGATGCCGCCCCTTGAGTATGCCAATCCTCCATGAATTTTTAAACAAACTAACGAAACTAACAAAAATAACATGTATAATACTTGTTAGGGTTAGTTTCGTTAATTTGTATAAATATTTCTAACCCTAGTAAGTTATTATACATGTTCCTTTTGTTAGTTTCCGTAAGATATTACAATTCCTTAAGAAAAAATTATTTATGTCTGATTGTATAAGTAATATTTTTGTACATTTCAACATGTTATTTATATATATTTCGTGCATACAGTCATTCTTTTAGCAATGAAGAAGAAAGTGGACATTCAGATATAGTGACATGTGCATTAGCAGATGCTTCAGGAACATCTTATGTAAGAGGAAAATGGATTAATGATGCAGAAAATAGTTTAGAAGTACAACATCGAATTGTTGCACCAACATTACCTGGATCGGGTGATTACAATGCCTATCTTTTATGGGGTATTTACTGTTTGTCCTTTTTATTTATTGATAGACTATGACATTCATACACTCTAAAAAAATTATATAAGTTTTTAAAGTGTAGTGTGCAAACTTATGTTATAATCAACTTGAATGCAGTAAAATAGAACTGACTCTGAAATAAACTTTATTTTTAAAATTAATAACAGAACATTTTTTCAGCGTACTTATTTTATTTTATTAAATTCTAAGAATGAAAATATAATTGTTTCAGTGGCTCAAAATAAGGATGGTGTACCTGGAGGCAATAAAGAGAACGCAATGCACAATCCTGCGTACAACATAAGTGCGGCACTTACTTATGCTACTCAATTAGTAAACATTATAGCATATTATCTTAATGTAAGATTACCGTACAAACTTGCTTATAGGTAAGTAAATGGACTCATCTTAACCGTAGACAGAATAAAAAGTTTATCAGTGTTTAGGTAGAAAAATATATTTGAAAAAGTGACATATTTATAAATGAATAAATTTGAGGATGTTACAATAATACAATATCGAAATCTTTTTAACATTACAGTGAATTTTGTGGTAGCGAAATGTCAGACCAAAAGTTTGCACGAAAAGTAGCGAGGCTTAACAGTAACGTGTTGCATTTATGCTTCACTCAAAATACAAGTATCTCGGTTCTACATCCAATGCACACTCTACAAAACATAATGCATTTGTTGAACACAGACATCAGTGATCTAGGACGGTAATAATAGTTACATTTTTTAGCTAAAAAGATGCCATGCATGATATATGTATATTATCCAGTAAATTTATAGTACATAAGACAATTCATTTGGATGAAAGAGATAAAATTGTATTAAATATTTTTTAAAAAAAAACTGTCTAGAATTACTAAACTCCCTACGGTACGCTAAAAATTTATTTTTTCTTAAGCACAATAAATTCTTTAATTTATTAAAATTTTTTACTTAAAAATTCATATATATATTTGGCGTGGATGCAAGCACACTTTATCTAACAACTGCTCAACTTCACGTTGAGCTTTACTTTTTCAGAATGAATGAATTAATTAAATATGTTAATTATTACACGTTAAAATGATAAACAGATGTGTATAATTTTTTTATGTATAAATTAAATTTGTAAAATATTTATATTTTTATGATACATAAATCTAAAATAAAATCATTTTAATTTAATAGAACTTTATTATAAATTTAAAAAAAATGTGAATCAATATTTATTTATATTACATAGTATATAAAATTTATAAATAATAATACACTATTATGTATATTTATAATAAGATTTAAAACAAAAGTAAACATTTAAATACCTTTTATGCTTACAGAATTGGACCTATTGAATTTGATTCAAATGTGATGGCGCAGTTGCACAAACCATTAATTGCAAATTTAGAAAATAGTGACGATTCAGCTTCTGATGAAGAAGAAGATGCTTTCAATTGGGAATGGGAAGCGGTATGTATGGTTTTTACTTGTTATTTTTAAAATCATTAGTGTCTATTTTTAAAGAATAGCAGTCTTTAGTTTTATTTTCATATTTACAATAAATTCCTTTATTTAATGCAAGTTCTTACCCTTGACAAATGTTTTTCCTATAATCAAATAAATAACACCATTATTCGTAATTATTTCTATTTCGTGCATATGCGCGTGCATTTCCTTTGAACTTTGAGCTTTACTTTTTACGCATGGAATCTGAATTTTTTACATATTCTTAAAGACAGTAATTTTATGATAACAAACTTTCGAAATAACATAATAAAATGTATGGCGATATATATTTATTTTATCGTGTTTTCAGGTTCCAAACGTTGCTTGTCCCGAAATGGTGGTGCCCATTCCAGGTTCATTAACCACTCAGCAATCATCAAGTGTGCAAGTAAACCAAAGTGTTGCGGGAGGTTTAGTTACAAGTGCAGCAGCAAGTATAGTGTCAATATGGAGAGGCTGGACAACTAACAAATAGAATTTAATAGTTGCACAAGTATTCAGCTAATTTCCCCAACCTTCCTTTTTCATTTTTAAAATTAAAAAAAGTTGAGAACAAAAGTTTAATGAGAAATAGATTGCATATTTTTAGGACGTGGACATTTTTTCAATCTATCGTTTTAATCAAATAGATCGTAAATATATTTGAAATTTATTATCTTTATATTTAATTGTTTTACTGTCCATATTTATAAAACAATTCATTTTTTATACAATTTAGTGAAAAAATATTGTTCTATTATGGTAATATTTTTTATGATTGTTCTAATTTCAACTTTATGAGTTAAAAGTCATCTTTGAATGTTACCTACAGTTAGCACAGTGGTCTTTTCTATTTCCATAAAATGTACTTTATATTTTATTTTCATTTTTCATATTAATGTACTTTTGTGAAATAATTTTTGAACAGATTCAAATTTTTTGAATGTCAATTACGTATAATTTATAGTTGCTCATTTATTTATTTATTTATTTATTTATTCACTTACATAAATTTGAATTACATACAATTAATGAAACTTTTTCATGGTCATAAAATATTATTTAAAATATGGACAGTTTTTCAATTTTTTTCTGAATTAATTGACTTCAATTTCTGAAAATAAGATTCAGATAATTATATAAAAAAGACTTATTTTACAATTGGGAAAAACGAATAAACATATACAATCACCACTTTGTACATTATGAATGTAATATAGTAGAATTTTCAAACTACTTTCTGAATATGATATAAAAACATCGACTGAATAGTTTTAACAGTTGTTTTTAAATAAATATATTGTTATTTTTATATAATACAACGAAATATAGCGTAATTCTTTAAATACATTAATTGGATCTCATAAATGATAAGATATGTTCAATTTCATTGTTATGATTATTTTGATACTTCTTACCAAGACTATCCCGTTTCAAATTCTCAGTGAAGATTAATTCATTTCAGTTTTTTAGTAAAGATTATCTCGTTTCAATATCTCAGTGAAAACTAT
This sequence comes from Leptoteleia sp. ZL-2020, assembly GCA_022817305.1. Lineage (NCBI taxonomy): Eukaryota > Metazoa > Arthropoda > Insecta > Hymenoptera > Scelionidae > Leptoteleia > Leptoteleia sp. ZL-2020. Next base: position 30,623 of record JABFPN010000119.1, on the reverse strand, counting down.
CCCGTTTCAGTTTTTTAGTAAGTTCTATTCCGTTTGAGTTCTTTAGCAAGAACTATCTCGTTTTAATTGACATTGCCATTAAAACGATATAGTTTTCACTGCAAAGTTAAATTTGGATAGTCTTCACTGAGAATTTGGAACAGGATAGTTTTCGTAAGAGGTATCGATTTCATGAGTGTCTGTAAAATATTGAAGAGTCATAAGATAAGTTTTGTAATAGATAAGATGTTATTATATAAGATTATTTCACAAATGATTGTAAAATATTAAAGTATCATTTCATTTTCTTACAAATATTATCTACTTCTGTCATTTACATTAATTATAAAACTTTTTTTATATTTTATGCTGACAAAAATAATTTCTATTTTATTAAACTGCTTCGTATGTTCAATACAGTAAAAAGGCTTATATTAATTACTATATTTTACCAAATCTTCATCGTAATTGTAATTAGTTTTACCAAACTTTTATGAAAGTAAAGCTAAGAAATTTATCTTTTGATTGCAGTAAAATGTCGTATTACTAATTTTATTATTTATGCATATATAGTATATGTACAATAATTGTCTAATTATTCCACGGTTATTGCACATCTTCTGATTTTTCATTTATTATTATTTAACATGGTAAATTATTTTTCTTAGAAATTTAGACGCATATATGAAGGTGTAAAGACTTACCTCCACTCAGTGTACCTTGGGTTAATTTACAATTCACAACAGGATCCAGATGATCGTGTGATCAAACCCTTTTCTCAAATCTTTCCTTCCCTGATCTTACTGCACTTTCCCTCATATCTTTCCTGTAGGAGTAGAGATTATTATTGCTGAAAAAACTGTTTTAATCCGCCTAATGATTTAATTATCAACCCATTAAACTGGTAATTTATCGAAAAGGAAAATAAAAATTTAACCAGCAGTTGAATATGCATTGACTCGGTTTCTAATAGGAATAAAAGGACAAAATCAATTCAATTCTGTAAATATATGTATATATATATGTCTGGTAATATTTATATTTTTGTATAAAAAAGTTATATTAAATATTTTTAGCATTTCTACCACTTTTTTGGTACCTCAATCGACTTATTAAAAAATTACTACTTAGAATAAAGATGGATTTAAAATTTCATTAGCATTTATTCAGTCTTATTATAATTATATTTGTCTCTTATCACGGTCTTTTTTTCCCGTTATCTTCGGCACGAAGTTCACAACAACAGCTTGCAGGAATTCGAAATGATTCCAAGTGAATTGATGATCCGTCTGGCTGCAAAGAATATAAATCACGGTAAATGTGTTTTTGAACACAATATGGCTTATATCCCAAAACTACTCCTCCACTTATGAAATTGCATTCAGTCTCTACATTCCTGAAACAAAATAATTATTTGTGTGTATAATATGTATTAAATTATACGAATTAAATATACTATTTAATATGTATTAAATAGTATAGATCATTTAATCAATTCCTTTTAATGCATGACGGCCCAAACACAGATATGCACTACTAAGAATATGTGACCACAATTAAGGGTCAAGTACTACTTTTCGAAAATACATAATATGTATTTCATTACAGAAAATATTTTTTTTGCTTTGATAATTGCGTTAAGAAAGTGAATTTTACTAATGATTGTTTCCCTTTTGGTTAAAAAACTTGTTTCTTTTTACAAATAAATATTCCTTTAAGTGTTCCTTTTTTATTTACAATTTATTAGTTAATAATAAGTTTTCAATTAATCACAGCTATTTACATAATTATTTTGTTTTCAATTTACTTACACACATTGCTCAAGTACAATCATTTGCGTTAAATTTTTAACATTTACTATGTATCGTGCATCACCCTCTCGAGTTATTCCAACTCTTGGCTGAATTTTAGATATCTAAAAACATTGATAATTCTATTTATCTTTATTATCTAAAAGTAATGAATTATTATTTATTATATTAAAACATTTGCAATTTTACCCGTTTAGTACAGAACTGGTAAATTTGGTCTGTGCCGAATCGCTGACCTACATCGAATTCTGAGTCGATCTACATCAAATAAAATCACTTAAATGAGTAACGTTATTTTAATAAGCATGAATAATATTGTAAAACAATGTTGAGCCCATTGTACTAAATTATTTAATGGAAAAATATTGCAATGACTACAATATACATAGTAAAATTTATTTCTTCGATGCAATACTATTTGCTATTGAATAATATATTTCTTTATACAAAAATAAATGTTTTCATATTGGTAAAAACTGGAAAAATATTCATTCTCTAGTTACGTACGTTAATATTTACCGTAAAAATTATATATAATGCTAAGGTGTGCAAGAAATGTCTGTATACTTACTTCATCATTTGTTGAATGTAATTCACCTTTGTACTTTTTAAGGGCATTCTTAATTAATTGTTCAGGATAATTTGGTACATCTGCACAAATAGATCCTCCTTTACAAATATTAGAACTTGGTATATGTTCTGCTATTTTATTGTGTATATCTCCTGGAAAATATATCGTGTCACTTATTTTGGTGTGTGATTCTGAAAGAAATTACACACATGGAATTAACATTTAAACTAAGTTTAACGGAATTTCAGTTACACTCTTTGGAAATTTGTTATAAATAGAACAATAGGATTATCAGTACAACTGTCCTTTATCTAGATTACATTTTTATATAATAATTTATTTTATTAACGTGGGTGCAATAACTTCTCGTTGGATTAGATACACTATTTTATAAGATATAATTTGATTTGATAAATACATACCGCTTTCTATATTAATACTAGTCGTTTCATAGCCAGTTAAATAGTACTCACTATCACTAACGGTATATGATCGACTGTTTTCACTGGTTGTTCTCTTAACTATATTGCTGCTAACATAGTTGTCTGCGTTTGTATCTTCAGTCACTCCTGCAGATGTGCCTTGTTTTTTAAACCATTCAGTTTTGTTTATGAAAATACCGGAATATATGGCTTTTTGAATAACATCGTCTGATTCTTCTTCATTGTGCACATCCCTATTCGTTGTTGTCGCAAGCGTAGTTCCAATATTACTGAGATTCTGTATGTAATGTTAACAAATTTTAATTGTTTTGTAATTCTAATAGTATTACATAAATATTATTTTATTATTTCTTGAGGAATATTATAAAATTAAATCTGAAAATAAATGAAAAAATAATTTGGGAACCATCTTAAGCTCAGTATTGGGTCAGTTGTACGTTTTATAATGGTTTAACAATGATTTATGTCTTTAAATTTTTTTACATTATGTACGATGCTGGTTCATCTAAATAATTATCTTTAAAATATAATTATGTTGCAGTACAGAATATTTATTTCTCACCTCTGTTTCTGTAGATCTTTCATTCTGATAAGTTGACTTTGCAGTAGTCGAGAATGTCGTTCCATTAGTTATAATATTCGGGTATGAGTAGGTATTGTGAAAGAACTGAAATCCCAAAATATCATTTTTATATCTACACGTCCTGTAATTTTGTTGGTATTTCGTTTCTTTTTACTTTAATAATGGGCAAACTTTAAACAAAACTTATAATTGTTACATCTTCTAAAACATATAATTTACCCGTTAATTATAAATAATTCACATAGCTTATAAATGTTAAATATGCCCATGAATGTTGTTTTCTAGCTTTGAGATAAAAGAAGACAGATCTGGTACATATTTAGTCTTAATTTACCAGAGCACAATTATAATTTGTTGGTAGTAAATAAATTAAATTAAATAATCATAATCATTTCATAATATAAATTTCACTTAATTACTCCAACTTCAAAAATACAAACAAAAGAACAAAGAATATATATAATTAAAATTGTTTTCAACAATAAAAGTATTTATTGAATCCATTTAATAAAAACATTATGTTTATAATTAATATTATATTTATAATAATTTATAATTTTTTTAAGAAATATAAATTAAAGTATCAGGTTTGTAGGCTGTTATTCCTATAATTTATATTAATTGTAAATTAAGGTATCATGTTTAAAAGATATTTTTCTTGCAATAAGAGACATTATATTTATATCACTTAAGTTGATAATTTCTTTGTCAGTAGAATAATTGTTTTTTCATGATTATTTGTTGTTATTTGTCGTATTTAATAAAAAATAATTTGTGACTTTTAAATCTTTTGTATATATATGTATGACGTACGTGGGAAATTACCTGTCATAGATTATAACGAATACAAATGTAAGCAATGTTTATGCAATAATATGAATTGCAAGGCTCTTAGATTTACACCTCTAATTACACTAATTATAATTTGTTTAACACATTCAAACTCTATTTTTATCAAGGTTAATAAATTAAAGAAAAAAAGATGAATCTATTTAATTATATATTGTTTTATCTTCATATATACTGAATATATACTGAAATATAATTTTTAATCAGAATATTATCATTTTAATAAGTAATATAAATTATTTCATTATAAGTTAAGCTAAGAACATAACAAGTGCCAATAAAACATAATTTATTGAAACGTATTTCATCCTTTGAAAACTCTACTCATTTACTCACAACTATACAAATAATCTTTAAACTTTGTATAACTATTTTTCTCTCAAAATAATTATCGTACGAAATGACAATTGTAATAAGCAGAAACATTTATGCTTTTTAATTTCTTTCTCTCCCTTCCTCCTTTTTTATCGATCCATTCGTCTATCTTTCTGTTTCATTTGCCATTTTATGATTATTACAGTAATGAAATTATAAGTTAAATATAATAAGATGTTGAAATCTTTTAAAATGTTATAGTTTATTTTAATTGTATATTATAATGAAAAAAAATTATTAGAAGAATCTAACACATTTCATGTTAATTGGACTATACCATTATTAAACAAAAAAGTGTGATATTTAATTACAAATCAGTACGAAAATAATAAATACCACACAGGTAATGCGAATTATATTTTTGAACGAAATTGGAACACGATAATAATTTTAATATACAATTGCCTTTTCTAGTTAACTTTTCTAGTTAGCTTTTTAGGGTGAAACTAATTAACAAGAAATTTTATATTTTTATAGATTCATGAACCGTATATTCTGGGGACGCACCCTCAATTTTAACCACAAGTTACACTCCTGAAAATAATATTATATTATGTTGTAATTTTTTAATTTTAGTGGAAAATTTGAAATTGGCCAATGGAAAATTCTCGGCAGAGGAGCTAATATAATTATTTTTTGAGTTTAATCTTTATCTAAATCGCCAAAAATTTCTTTAATATTATAAATGGATACAAACTACAAATAATTTTACTAAATATTATAAAAAAAGAGACCTTATCTTTGAACTTTTCATCTATAAAAAACAAGAATTATTTAAAAAATATAAGTGTGGTTTACTTTATAAATATGAATGTGTCAATTCGAGAAAAGGAATATTTAAGAGACAAATGTTGTTATAGTCAACAAATATTGTAAAATTTACTAAATATAAGTTCACTAAAAAAATTTAATTCTATAGCATTAATAATTTTATAATAGTTATACCAATCTGTAATATATCCATGTAAATGTTGTATTAATATACTTACACATATCATACAGATAGTTATTATAAGTGAACATTTATTTGAATCATAATGATAAATCATCATTTTTAAAATCAATTGTAAATGTTAAATTATTAGTCAATACGAATAATAAAATCGTTCGCACACACTATTTGTCCATGTACCACGCCAAAAAAACAAATTCATTTAATAATTGTCAAAATAATTTCACATAACTTTTTTACACACACACAATTATAACAAGTATTGACTCGCGAGTAACTTATCAGTTCGATGTCTGAGTAAGTACTGCTGTGATTTCTGCTGCACTAACACGGCAATTCGCTCTCCACCAGCAAATCGGTCTAAACCGCAGATAGTACCTCGTCATACTGTCTGTTCAACGTGGACATTAATATTCGTGATTGCAATAAAAGTTGAACACAAAAAATTGTCACAACAAATATAAAGCATTGAGCGGAAAACAAAAATAAATATAATTCATACAATTTAAAAATACCAAATGATGTTTTAAGTGAGAATAAAAAAATATTATTTTTGTTTTTATTAATACTTCATTATTTGTACATACGCGTGCAAATATGATATTTAAATATTATGACTTTTATTTAAATCAATTATTTATACCAAATAAAATCACTTGAAATAACCGATTACGTTAAACATGTTAAAGTAATATTTTATATTTTTAGCTGTTATAATTCACAAAAAATCTGTTAACATTATAAAATAATTAACATGAAATGAACTGTTTGAAAATACAATAAAACATTTTTAATACAATACCAGTCAATACAAGGTAATCTGTAATAATTGCAAGTGATGTAATTAATTAAATATAATATATTTAATTAAGTGTATTCTTCTCTTGACTGATAGTTGTGCAATTTAAAAGAATTGTATGTTAATGAGCTTTAATTTGTACATTAATTTATTAAATTTATATTCATTACTTGGACATTAGCGAAATTTTTTATAACGACATTATACGAGTTATTCCTAAATTTGTTAATAAACATCTTTGATTTTATTTTATTATGTTTATTTCGTATTTTTATTTAGACGGAATTTTGTATAATCAATAGATTTATTTGTATTCATACAACATTGGTATTTTTAAGATGAGTCACCGTAATTATACCATAATTAATACAATATTTAATTTTAATCAAATATTTTAGAATTTTCCCAGTATCTTAATTTATTTGTAATTGGTATATAAATAAATTGTTATTTCATATTTCTCGTTTACAGGGCATTTATACGTTCCTAAATGATGAGAATCGTGATTAAATATGGTGAAAATAAAAAAAAAAAAACAAAAAAAAAACAAAAAGAATCTATTCGGACTTACTTCCAGTATTATTCAATTGCAATAATTCTTCGGTTCCTTTCAATTTTCCGAAAACTTCCCAAATCGAATTGAATATTCTTAATTTCAATTGCACTCTATTCTGTTTAATGCCAAATTTTTTTTTACAATCGACGTAGACCTTCATGTAGTAAGCCCGCTCTTTCCCTAAGAGCCCTCCAATGAAATACGCTATTTTCTTTAAATGTTGCGGGAATTTATGAATTTTCTCTATGTTAAGTCGTGAGAAATAGCAAAGTTTTTGGTTGTGTATATATTTATTGTTATTATGTTTATTATTTCATAATAAACTACATCTGTCTATTATTTTTTACTGCTAACCATCAGTTGATAATGATGGTGTTACACCTAGGGCGCAATGATGTGAAAGCGGCGACTGTAGGAAACAATTACATTATACTATATACGAATAAAAACCGTTGATACCTTCAAACATCGCGGTTTATCGAAACCGGCGGCAACAAGCGTTGTCAAACTGGATCGTAATTATTAAATCATATTATAGCATTTTGAGGAAGCAAAAGGTGAAAAACAAAATGTCAACTGCTTCTCTTTCGCTTTTAGCGAGTTACGATGAGCTGGTACGGTGCACAAATACCCTTGTTAATGGATCCTGTGAAGGAGGTTAGTTGTAAATATAGTTTGATTTCGTATTTTTTGAAAATTAATATTTGTCTTTTGTACAGTAGCTTTAATATTTTTATAATAAAATTATCGTACCTTCTCGTATGATTACATATTGGTCATTTATTGTGTACAATAAATGCTTAAATTATAACTCAAGCGTTTAACGATGTAATTGATATGCTAGTAAAATAATATAAATATTTCTAATTAGATACTCTTTTTTTTTTTTGTAATTGAATTTGTCAATAATTGTCGTAGATACATGACCTAGCAAATTTAGACAAATTACTGAATTTATTAAATGTATTTACATTAATTGTAAACATTTCACTTTTACACATTTTGGCAATTAATAAAATGCTTTGTAGTACTATGAAATAATGTTTTCATGAATATTAATAAATATTTCAGAATAATTTTTCAAAATTAAAATTGTTCAAAAATGCAAAATGTAATTTGTTGTGTATATTTTAAATAAAAAATGGTTTTGTTTATGCATATTTTAATTGATGAAATTTTGCAATTGCATATTTTTTATATTATATAATCTCACAAGATTACTGTATCTAATCTGTTTTCCTGTTACTGTTTCAGGCACTATACATTAATGGTTAAAATTTTTATATTTAATATATATGTTTATATTATTTAATGTAAATACATTATTTACTATGTTAATAATAATTTTTTCAATAATCATATCCATTAGTATTGTACTTTAATTTCTTGATAAATTCTAAATGTTAATTTCCATCCATTTATGTTGTATAAATTTAGTAATTTTTAATACTACATTTTGAATTCATTATAGAATTTTTGCAATTCGCTGTTCACCAAGAAGAAATGCGACAGAAATGGTTAGCAGCTGTCCTTGAATGTCAAAGATTGCATTCGAGTTTAGAAAAAGCACAAAATGAAACCTCTAATCTTGAGAGACATTTGAGCCGTGCTAAACAGCTTTTAGAAAGTGAGAAAAGGAAAAGGAGAATAGTTGAAGAAGAAAAAAAGATTTTGGTATATGTTCTTCAATTTCAAGAAAGAAACAAAATTTACACATTTTGTTTATTTCCTGTTGGTATTGTAAAATAAGTTGCAAACATTGTTTCAAATTTAAAATGTTTATATATTTTAGGAAAGACAAATATCCTTAGCTAGAGATCTTTTACTCAACGATGGTGGTAGGAAATTAAACGATGAGACAAGAGAAAAGCTACAGTCTACTTTGAATGGTAGATTCAGTAGTATTTATACAAAAGATTCCCAGAATGACAAGTATATCTCATTATTCTATACCTAAATATGAAATTAATTTGATTAATAAAGATCAACTAAAAAAAGAAATAAATATAAGAAAATAAAAACATTATATGTAACTTATGTAACACTTTAAATGTAATAAGTATATATTTAAATAAATATATTTAAAATTCTAGGCTTAACACCATTGAGGAGCTGGACTCCACAGCTTCAATACTGGGTGATCTAAGTAGTTTTTCAAAATCTGATGATGATTTGGATTCTAGTGTTGTTGTGCAACATCACAGAAAACGGGAATGGAAAGATCATAAAGTTAGTCCTGATAGTGCTGAAAAAAAGAGACGAACTTCTCGTAAAACAGCAGAACTCAATACTTCTGACAGAATTGTTGCAACAACAACTGTAGTAATGCCAAAAGATGGTACGATAACAGCATCTTCAGTTATTGAGGCTTTACCTGCGTCTGTAAATGCAGTTACTGAAGAAAATAAGAATTTGGAAAATATTCAAAGCACTCGAAAAAGGAAAAAGAGTACAGATCGAAATAAATCATCTGAAAATATTGATACAAACAATGTTCCCATTGATATTACGGTAAATAAAATAGAACCAATTAATTTTCAATGTATAACTATTTGCATATTAATGCAACTTGTGTATATAAGGTACAAGAGAAATTTGAAAATTGATAAAGAATTGTTTAGCTTAATTCCCAATTTAATTAAAAACAGTTGATAATGACGTATGGAACATATAAATACATATTAAAACATATTTTATGATATAAAAAGAAGACTATAGATAATTCTTATTTTTAGTCAAATTTATTTTAATAATGGATAATGCAATATTAATCATTAAATTGCAGCCATCAGCACCAAAAGAAGATATAATGTCAGATTCAGAATCAGAAAACATGTTCAAACCTAGTCCAAACATTGCAGGTTATTACACAATAAATTCTAAATCATCAAGAGGTCATACTTTCACCGGTAAAACTACCATTAAAACAGAAATATGCGGTCCGTGCGGTAAAAGGTATTTTAATGATTATCATCTGAATTAACGTACAATTGTATAAAAAGAGTACTGTCATTCAAGTTAAAATTTTTTACTCACCTTAAAAATAAAATGTATTAGTAGCCCACAGGGCTACCAACATATTTCACTTTCACGGTGAATAAAAGATCACACTCAACTCGAACAAAAGTGGTTTTAGATTGGTAACTCTTCACCTTTGGCTTGGGTTACCAACTTAAAACCACTTTTTTCCTCGTTGAGTAATATACTAATAATCGAAAGTTACACTTGACTCTGGACTTCCCACTACCTCTTTATCACATTAATGGGCCTGTAATACCTAAGTAACGAAGTAGTGAATAACGCATGTTTTGAAGGAATAGTGTTGACGCTGTTGTCAGGACAAAGAGATCCTACAGTCAAAGTGTGACACTATTTAGAAATGCTACATCCAGAATCAAGTGTACTTCCTGCTTCTATTTAATATCATATGTGTGATTTTTATGCTTGTAATATTCATTTATTTAAAAAATTTATATTCTTGATTAGTAATAAATCAATTATTTGATTATGTAGAATCAGATTTGGTAAAGTTGCTTTGAAATGTCGAGAATGTCGAGCAACTACACATGCAGAATGTAAAGATATGGTACCTCTACCTTGCGTGCCTGCTGGAAATACACCAACTTCACGGAGAGTATGTTCTTGTTTATTAAAATATAACAGGGCAGTTTGCCTGTGTTATCTTTTGCATTTTTAAATTACGTTCCATATTTTTATTAGGGTAGTATTGCTGATTTTACTCCTATTGTACCTCCAATGGTGCCATCATTAGTAGTTCATTGCATCAATGAAATAGAATTGCGTGGGATGAGTGAGCAAGGATTATATAGAATCAGTGGAGGTACTAACGAAGTAAAAAGTCTAAAAGAAAAATTCTTGCGAGGTAAAGGCGCACCAAATCTGTCTGAAATAGACATAAACACTATTTGTTCAACGTTAAAAGACTTTTTACGGTACGATTAATATATATATATACATATGAAGCTACATTACATTAAATTAACAATTTTCAATTATATATCTGATTATATGGTAGATTGTTATTTATTTATTATATTTATTATATTTTAGCTCTTTACGAGAACCTTTAATAACTATTGGACTTTGGACTGATTTTGCTCGAGCTGTAGCAATGAGCGATAATAACGATAGTGAATCAGCTTTGTATCAAGCAATTTCGGAACTGCCACAACCAAACAGAGACACGCTTGCATTTTTGATACTTCATTTGCAACGAGTTTCTAGTAGTCTTGAATGTAAAATGCCGATAAGCAATTTAGCAAAGATATTCGGACCAACTTTAGTAGGTTACAGTTGTCAAGAACCATCTCCTACTTCAATGCTGGACGAAACAAAAGATCAAGTAGCGGTAATTTTTCTATCTTTTTTCATATTGTTTTATAACTTTTCATAAATTTTCACAATTTACTAATGGGTATTGCATTGAACACTATTAAATTAAATGTTATTAGATTGTTGAAGCTTTGCTGAAAATCCCATCGGATTATTGGGCAAATTTTGTGAACCCTGAAATTGTGAATAATACGGCCACACCAAAACCTGGAAAATTAAAACATACACCATCGACAGAATCATTACTTAAACGGACAGCCTCTCGTGCAATGTTCCAAACTCCCCTTGGAGTCAGGTGATTAAATCTATTCTACTATATTTACTTTTTCAAACCTATAATTGTTATAAATTTTATAATTTATTTTTATAATTAATTTTAATCTAAAGAAAAACTACAATGTTATAAGAGTATATGTTTGCATTATAATTAAAATAAATGTTGCGTGTCCCTATGGCACACTGCTTTAACAAGATTTTGTTTCATGAGTACAATAAATTCCTTAATTTATTAAAATTTTTTGCTTAAAAATCCGCTCATATGAATAATATATCTCTTTTTAACGATTATTTAATTTTCTACCTACTAAACTCTTCTATGAAGCAGTATTTTATGTGCAAATGTTACAAAAATAATTATAAAAATTTGACGTCTTGCAGAATTTTTTATTAATTAATTAATATTTTTCAGTCGATCATTTTTGAGGAAAAATAGAAAGTATTTTGCTTCTCCATCGAAGTACTAAAATAATAGTTTCAACACTTGGATTTTGGAATTTTCAAGAATGGATATATAATTTTATATAAATATTTATGAACTAGATTATTGAATGTTTATAAAAACATTCATATAATGATAATTTTGATATTTAAGAATGAAGTTTTATCTTTTTTTTAGCCATATATTTTTATATTTGTGCATCTTATGTGTTAGATTAAATGTAAAATAAGATTGTCTCCATAATATTGTCATCTTGTAATAAGTGAATATTTTTCCGGCTTACATAATAATTCAGCTTCATAAGTAGAAAAAATTAATCAATTGAAATATGAAATTTATTTATGAAGCGTTCATTGTACTAAATTAAAAGCGATTATTTATTGGAAAATCTTCGCGTAGATTAAGTAAGATAAACTACTTTGATTAATAAATTACATAAAATATTAAATAAGATCGTGTACATTTATTTAAATTTATATGTGTACAATTTATTTAAATTTATATATAATTATAAAAATACATGTTTTAAAAAATATACAATGTCATAGGTAATGTGGAAAGAATAATTATTAAAATTAATTTTATTATATTGAAATAAAAAACTAAGATGATATCGCCAGTGCCCAACTATTGGTTATAGTCTACCATTTTATCTTGTTAATCAAGTTGAAAAGATAAAATATTTATATATAAAACACAACATTCTGTTTTATTAGTAATATATCACTTTTAGTAATGTATACTACTAATAAAACTGATTTCAACTTTTTTGTTTTAAAAATTTATAAAAGGAAATAGCAATGACAAATAATTTTTTATGCCTCTGAATAGTTTTATAGATATGACTCAATCATGTATGATTAAATTTTAACTATAATTTATATTAACATTTAATCATGCACAAATTATTATGTGAATAAAATTATTCAGAGTGTTGAAAAATTCTCCATATAATCGACTCTTAAAACTGGCGATCGATTTCTCAGGTAATTATGATTATAAAATAATCCCTGGAACCAGTAATTATTTTACTTGATTAGATAATTTTTCCTTTGTTTCCCAACAATTATCCCAAAATTCTTTTAGTCTATTATCACCGTTAGAGCAGAAATGTCGAAAATCTTGGATTAATTTTTTTTGAAATACTTCATCTCCTGTTGATGGAGGTGATGATTTACATTTTCGGTTCACCATGTGATTCCATGACCACAGAAAACCTACCTATTAAAATATAAAATTTATATTACTTATATTCATTTACTGAAGATATAGCCTTAAAGTTTAACTAATCTAAATTAAAAACTTTTACCTTAATTTAGAAAATGACAATGTTTACTATTGCATACCGAAAAAGATAATTGGAATTTAACTGATTAATAGTAAATAACTGTATGTTACCTTTTTTTTGGTATTGAATTGTTCTTTATTTTGTCCACAAACATGTCTAGTAATGTACGCTTCATGCGGACTTGGTTGTTCCGAATGACTTGGATATCTCTGTTCATCCTTGTTTCTTCGAATAATATTCGTTACTACTCGAGATCTTGGCCGCACGCAGACAGTAGAAGGTATCAAAATAAAAGCATTACCAGTAACATGTACATACTGATGGTCATTTTCATTGTTTTCAACCAAACATGATATGAAACCAAATCTTTGTAAAATTTCTTCTTGAAATAGAAAAAGTCTTTGAGCATAAGTATCTTCTTTAAATTCTGAAAATAATTTTGAAATATTGATGAGAACTACATGTAGAATAGTCTGCACATTAGGTCCCTACTGTTATGATAGATAGTTCTTTGTTGTTAAGGATCCAAATTTCGTTAACGTTTGAAACAAAAGTAATATTTGATTCAATTGACCGAAATTGTATATGGTTACGTAATAATTTGAAAATATAACATTTTACATTATATTTCAGATTTTATATTAAATAATGTTTAAGAATAAATTCAGTAATTTAGTATAGAAATTTACCTTCAAATAAAAATTGTTTATTTTCCGTAAGGCATTCTATATCTAGGGAAATAAAGATAGGTCCTCGTAATGGATCACTTTTCAAAGTAAATGGCAAAGATATTAAGTCATTAGGAATCGCTACCATTTGTATTCTGCACGATTGCGCTTTTCGCTGCCATACGGACATCTGAAAAATTCATTTATCGCTTATATAAAATAAATTTAATTATATAAATTCTAACATTATATATAATTATGTTGAATTTATTAATGCGAATTCCACGCAAACTCATAATAAACATTTTATTTGTAAATTGCTATATAAGTTGAAACAATGATTTCTAGCAATATTAGCATTATGACTATAAAATATTGCTTATATGTAATATTATAGAAAAACTTCGCACTTCTATAAATAATAACATACCATGTCAGATACTATACTTCCCGAAGACGCAACCCACTGTACAATTAATTCATAAGCATGGTCCGCTTTGAATAAAGACTGATATTTTAAGTGACCCCATTCAACTCTGTCACTTTTATTGTTAATATCAATATCAAGATGAGTATGTTTAAATAAAACATCTGCAATATTATGCCAATAAATATGTTTACTTCTAAATGAATGAAGTTTTTATTTCAAAAAATTAAATAAAAGCTATGAATTTAAAATCATCAGATTTGATTACGTGTTAATGTTATAAATATATTTTAAAGAAAGGATTTTCACTCCAAGATAGGGTTTAAATTATATTCTAAATTCTTCTATTTTTTCAAGATATATAAACATAAAAAAATAAATATTGTTATAGAAAACAAACTTAAAAAGATGAATTTAAATATTTAAAAAGCTTAATCCTTATATTTTCAATTCCTTATTTTTCGTTTTCCAAAAGAAAAATAAATGTTTTATTTCTTTTAATTAAATAAATTAAACATGTAGTTTACCCTTTTCATTTGAATTATTCATAGAAGATATGTCATTCCGAAGAAATGCTGGAACTTCAGATTCATCAATATCGTTTTTTGGTACATTTGCAGCTATCGAAGAACCAGGCAGTATTAGTATATTTGGATCACACCAACCTTTTGGTGGTTTGATCTCAACTTCAACCCATTCATTTTCGAAGCTTTGAAGATCTCCTAAAGGTGCACAATAATCACTACCTAAAAATTATAACATCTAAAATATATATTTTATTTTTATTTATAATATCTTACAATTAAACATATTATTAATGAATTTTCAAAATACTTTTGACACCTCAAAAACAATTGTAAATTAATAATTTAAAAAACGATATTTACCTTTCTGATTGTCTTTGTCTTGCACAATATAATATAAATAAAAACCAAGAATAAATGGTTTAGAAAAATCCCCAGATGCATGGCATATAAGTTTTTCTTGAATCATTTCCTAAAAGTTATATTAATATTTAGTTGATATTTTTATGTATCTTAGGTTAGCCTTTATTGTGACAGTTAAAATTTCATCGTACCTGACTCGGAAAACTAATATTGTTTATTAAGAAAATGAGATTCTTAAAATAATGACGACTCTAACATATATATACATAAATATATGACAAGTGTAATATAAAAATATATAAAATCACCTGCATTATAGTTACAGCTTTATCAATATCAACATCTCCATCAATGTATTTACATAACCATTGTACGGCATCTGCGCTAACAAAAGTTTGACTAGGCAAAGATGGATTATGGCTAAAAAAAACTACACCGGTTTGTGGATGTTTCAGTTGTTCTAATATTTCAATGTTTGTAGCATCCTTTTTAAGTTTTGGAATTTCCATCGTGTTACTAAAAAGTAAAAGAATGATTATGTTTACTATTTACATTTGCTCTTGCTCGCATATAAGTAATGTTTAATAATTACATTAAAATACATGATTAATAATTGAAGAGTATCATGTATTATGAGGCAATGTTTTATAAAAGTACCCAAAAATACTTTGTCCATTAATTCTTAATGAACATAAGCATATTTTCTTAATACCTTAAAAGATAAAGAAAGTAAACAGAAATATCTTATTATAAAAGTTTCTTGATTGCAACTTATGGAGCAACTAAAGTGTGCCATATTGGAATTGTGGTATAAATAAAGTGTCTAAGACAAAAAGTTAATTTTTAAGTCCTAGGTTCTACTTTTTATCCTAAGAAATTTTACTATAATAATTAATTATAGTCATTTATTAATAATTAAATGATTATTAATTTATTAACCTTTCATCGTTCACATCAAAGTGATCTTGTGGTTGAGTTTCTAAATATAGTGGAGATACAGCTTCACTGGCAGGGGAAACCCTTCCACGATCCATCACTTTAGATCCAGATCTAACATTAATAAAAAAAATAAGTTAAAAAATCCATGATTAGAGTGATATTAAATGTACATAATATAAATAAATGTATTTAAGAAATAGATTTAGTAAAATATTTGGACTATTAAGTTGTACGTTGTATAACTAGGGAGGAAAGGATAATTACTGTCGAGTGTAATCACATGAACCTGAGCCAAAGGCGATGTTAAAGGAATGTGGCCGAATACAGATTAGTATGGGAATGTGACTCATATTTTATCTAATATCTATTTCATACTCATTTATTTATATTATTATAATCGATCATATTTCATACTTCAAAAAATGTAAATATATGTTTATAATATAATGCTAGCAAAAATGAATATCAGAAATTAGTATATACGTTTTATATATTTAAATTATAATCTAATATCCTATTGAGAACTACAGAGTTTCTACGGTCTACAAAAATTTAGCTTTCTTAAGAGGAAATGATACTGATATTTCAATCAATACAACAAAAAGTAGAAAGACTAAGTCCTTTATTAAATAAATGTGCGGTTGAAAATGAAGGAGACAGGAGGTAAAGTAAAATGGAAATATGATATATCAAATGATAAGAAAGTAATATGGGAAGTAATTTTGTTCTTAAGTTATATGGATTTAATGGTTCTAAAAGAAAATCAAAAAAATAGAAATAAATAATGAGGAAGAAAGTAGAATATTATTCTACTAGGGAAGGAATAAAGAGAATTATTCCCGAAGAGAAAGAAAGGTAAGGGTTGCCTTTTTAGGCAATCCGAGCTCTTCATAATTGTAGAATAGATACAATATTTGATGAACAAGATGGTTGAAATACTAACATTTTACAATATCTGTTGAAGTTCCGTTTAGGTGTAATAATAATTTAATAAATATTATAGTATTAAAACGAATAATTAAATTAAAATAAGAAAAATGGAAAAAGGTAACTAACCTTGCTGGCATATGGCGAGGAGTATCAAAGGAGGTGCGGATAAGCGAAGAGAAATTCGTTAAGTGCTTCTCCTGTACAGAGAACCTTATCACTCATTCACTCGCAAGCATGATTTAACTCAAATAAATATACAATTATGCAAAACAGACATCTTATATCCATTTAATACTTTCAATAATACTTATCCCCGTCAAATATACATTCCAAGCAATTTTTAAGCATATATAGAATCATACAAAAATCTTACATTTATCTAATATTATAAACCGAAAACATAAAAATGACACATAATTAAGTGCTATATTGTTATAATTGCTGAAAAAATTGTTGCAAGCTTTCTACATGCGAATTAGTAAATACAAATAAACCAAAGGGTATATAATTTATATATAAATAAAAATAACTAATATTTTTCGTCTTGATATGTTGACATTTTATACACGGGGAGAAAAGATCTAATAAAAATTAAGGGTAAAAAAACAACGAGGCAAGGCTTATATTTTCGAGTCATACACAAACAGTGAGGTTTCCTTATGCACTAATTAATTTTTCTGTGCCTTATAAAATTGTCATATAGGTTGTTATTCTTGACTCATTAAACGATTTTACATTTTTTTTTGAAACAAAGTTAAAAACAGTAATATTCCTTGTTATATTTCTTTCAGTGTATTTTTAAGATTGAATTTGGTCTTTATTTGTTACATTATATGTTTCAATTACGGAATGAATATTTCTAATTCTTATGGAATATATCTGTTTAGTTTAAAAAAGAATTTTTTAATCTCAAAAAATTGTAACTTCCTCTTCTTTCCCCCTCCCCCGGTTTGAAAAAATTTAACTTTCCCCCACTACCCCAAATTCGAAAAAACTAACATTCTCCCTCCCCCTATTTTGTTAAAAATTTGCTCTTCAAAAGAATGCAATGAGTTCTTGTTATCTAGAAAAGCTTTTTTCATTTCCAGAAGAAGTATACGAAAATCACTTTTAAACGATTATGCAATAACATTCTATTAACTGCGATAAATGAGGAACTCTTAAAAAGTTAATTTCTTAAATTACGAAGTTTAAAATAATATGTGCCAAGAAAATATTTTGAGATAGAATTCTTATAACTTAAGGATACACATATTAAGTACATTTTTGTAATAAAGTTGTTGAAGTTTTTATATGCACTTTTTGGAACTGCACTTTTGCTTAAATGGGAAAATAAAATCATGTTGAAGAACTTAATTAAGCCCCAAAAGAACTCATAACATAATATTAAGAATACAAGCCTACATAGGTTCACTCAAAACCAAAGGTAATCAAAAATCTATTTTTGAAATAATAGAATTTTGAAAAATAGAATAGTTTGCTACTAAAAATAATATACAAAGGATTAAAGCACACTCTAGTTTAAACAAATAAACGAATATAATGACTGCTCAGCGAAAACATATCAAACCTTGGTCGTGGTTTTTCTGGTAGACGATTACTTCCTAGACGTTCTCTGAAAGGAGAGTTTCCGACAGGATTGTTCTGCAAAGCATGAAGATAAGGTTGATAAATCAACGTGATTAAATGATTCGTGAGTTATGCATCAATAAAAAAATATTCCGTCACACACAGAATGAATAGTAATACCTAAAATGTTACAATAAAATTTTATATTCTTGTTAGACTTTTACTATTATAACTATTAGTAAAAAGCTTTAAGTTATTTAGTTATTTACAGTACTATATAATAAAAAAAATTAATGGTAGTGCTTAAAGACAGAAAATCGTTAAATCTAATGAATAGATTTCAACGCGTCTCACATATATTAAAACAAAAGCAACGATTTTTCATGGGTAATTTTACAAATAGATTGCACAAGCTTCATGAGTGAAGAACGAGCATTTCAGTTCAAGCTATAACAATTGCAACTGGATGTGTTTGTGAAGAATGTTTAAACGGGAATTGAAATGTAACAATTAATAAGCGCGATTTATATTATGACGAGAAGTAAAAGAGAAATTTGCGAACCTATATAAGTATCAATCTAGCATACCACTGCCGGTATATAATGAGTCCCAAAATATTCTATAACGTCCACAGTCATGTAGACTCAGTCTTTTGAAAACAAGCGAAATAAATATACATTGATTAAAATATCTGTTTTGCATTTTTTTTCAAATATTAAGGTACAATCAGGCTTCAGGGAAGGAGGAAGTACCTGGTTAGTGAGACAAATCAGGCTCGTGCTGTGCCTGCGTCTGGTCAAATGGGATCCAGGATCTCTCGGAGGGACACTGCCTATAGCTGTTGGGCTCTGAAACATATTATGCTCAATACGTTCGCTCTTGTATATTTAAAAAACAACACTACGTTCATTTTGGTACCTGACGTATTTCAAGTGGAATTATGGACTCAACAAGTGTGTTTGCATTATCGAATAAAAGTAATGTTAAAATTTCAATTAAATAATCAATCGACTAATTATTCGTAAAAAGTAAATGATCGCATTGAATGAATCGCTTTTCATTTTTGATGACTGAATGTAAAATTGATTTTAAGAAGACGTTCAAAGTCAACAGAAATACAGAGTCGTTTCAATTATACCCTCAATAACTCTTACGCTTCTTAAATTTGAATTTTCAAGCTTGTTTACTTTAAGTTAAGAATCGCCATAATGAAACCTATTCCATAATTTAATGCTACTTAAATGCTAATTAATTGCCACAAAAAAATGCTATTTATTAAAAAAAAGGTGGCTTAAGACATAATCCAGCATCGCCATTAGATATAAACCATGCTGGACGTTAGCCAGTAACGTCCAGTTTTTTCCATATACAATTAATGAATAATTTTGTTAATACAAATAATATCAATGAATATCGTAAATTTAGGATGCTACGATAGACATAGATAGAATAGATATTTCCAATAAAATAACATAGAATGTTAAATAACTTTCTTCTCACTGTTTGAGTGGCACTTCATCTTAAGCATAAATTGAGTATATTATTAATACTAAATATAATTGTCACAAAAAACAATTTATAAAATCAAACAAAACTTCACAATAATAGGAGATATTGATGGTATGAAGTTTTGTTGTAGATTTCTTTAACTAGCTTCCACTGGTAGCATAATATATTTCACACCTATTTTGAAACATCCCGTATAATATTTCTGAAAATATTATATGTACATTCTCAGCTAATATAGAAGCTTGTGCATTTATTATTATATTACTGAATTCAATCTGAACTTATTTAATCATTTAATAATCGTATTAATAAATCAGTGTAATTTTCAGTACATCTACAATGAGAAAAATATAATATAATTTTGGCAATAAATTATAGTAAGTTAGGATATACTTTTGGTATAAATCATAATTCCAATTACACTAGCTTTTTCTCAGTGTAGCATTAAAAGTAATGAGTAGTCATACAAAAATATAAAAAATAAACAAATAAACATCTTCTTTTGTCAATTCTATAAAATATAAGATAAATATTAAAAATATATGCACTATACTGATGAATGCAAAATTATAAAACTAAATATAAATAAAGTGCTTCCCAAAAAAAATATAAGCTAAAAATCAGTTAAAAAAGCCCGATTAGTGTTCATAACAATTTTAATTGCCTAATTGTCAATTCCATGCAATTATAAAACATAACTGAACTGTTACATTTTAAAATCGATATTTGATGCTTTGATTTCAGTTATAATCACATATTAATTATCTTTTTTATCCATAAAAATACACTAGGAGAACCTTTAATAATGGTAACCAATTAACTAGTTAAATTTCTAGTTGGAGTATCAAATTATAAAAATAATTAGTTTTAGTATTCTCGAATCACATTTATTGGTTCGATTAATCAATGGATTTTATTAGACTATTATAGTTCGGACCAAAAGGTTTAATATGAAACTTCTATATTTAATTATATATTTTATAATCCAATTCTTTTATATGATACTTATGTGATTATGTTAACTGATTATATTTTAATACTAAAGCATAAATTATAAAATTTTTGTATAAAAAAGTTATTATAGATAACTCAATATTTGAACTCTAATTACATTTATAGTTTTTGAACAAAATTGTATTATATTTTTATAAAAAACGATGTTTATCGTTATAAGAAACAATAAAATACTACTGAAAAATCATTTAAATGTATACAATAATTAATCTTTCAATTAGTTATACTAATTGTTCAGTTCAAACAACTGAATAATTAGTAGAGATAACATTGTTCCCTCAGTGTTTTATCATTGATAATATTTAAGTTCATATTAAGAGTTAACTATGATATTGTTAATAATTATATCATTAAACAAGTAATATTTATATGCTTACCCGGGTTTTGTTAGTATTTGGTCTACGTATTTTATTTAAGCACCCTTCAATGAATCTAAGAAATCCACGGATGATCAAAGTTTGTTCAGCAACGGTAAGTTTTGTATATATATCACATCTTACTGGTTCCTCAAGAATCTTGCGCGTATCAGTGTTGTAATGAGGTAAAATAAATACTCTATATCTCCAGAATTTGAGTGCCTATCATAATTTACAATTTTTCGTAAATGTGAAGGACGATCATAAGACGATATTCTAGAGATTATTAAATTATTCTGTTATTTCTAATCAAACAAATTTACCTCAACTAATGAGAAATCTGTATCGCCTCGCGTACATATATAATGGTCCAAATAATTCCAATTATAATTTTCAAGTTTCTCTGTTGTGAAAGATACCCATGACATTTCATACGTATCATGATGTGGAGCATGAAAGCGATATGAGTACTGTACATTAAACGGTAAATACGGGTGTCTAAAAAGATTTTGTTAATAAGACAATTTTTTGTTTCTTCACTTATACTGAAAAGAGTTATATCAACATTACAATATCTTTTGACGTTTATATTTTGATGTAATGATTATATTATAATATTAACATAATAATATATTAAATTTTGCTCTACTCTTTACAAAATGAAAGATTCAGTAATGTTGAATTTAACCCTTTTTGTTTTTTAAATAATAAATAATTTTAAATATTAATGTTGACCTTGGTCGATAACGCGTAACTGTTATAGAATTTCCCGATAAGGAAATTTTATGAAATATTCTTCCAATACTCAGTAAATATTCTTCTTTTGGTTCGATTTCAGTCTTTTGACCTCGAATCACAGAACGTACTGTAGGAGCTGCATGATTTCCAGGTGTCATGACTTGTGTTTTACATGAATTCAGAATAATTAATTGGAAACCCTACAAATTAATTAGTACATTATTATTACTATAACTTGAAATATTCATATTTTATATTTAGTAAATTCAAAAAAATTTACGTAAGTACATAACTAGCATATAATATAAGTAGAATAATTGTGTATTTACCTGGGCTAATCTTTGGGATACTAATTCTTTGAATACTTCAGCAGTAGATAATGGTTTTTTGTAAATGGCACGCTGTTGGGCAAAATCTGCATTAACATCATCAGGCAGTAAATTGTAATCAGATACAACATAATCATTTTGTAAACTTCTTTTGTCTGGAAAATAATCTGTGGTAATAGGTAGACAAGCCGGAATAGTTAATGATTTCCAGTCGACACCTAATAATTAATAAAAATTTAGAAATATTTAACAATAAATAATAACAGATAACGAAAAAGTGCAAAGGAATGAGAAACAGATTTCTACAGAAAGCTTTACAAACGAATTGTTCGATTTTTTCCGACATCTAGTCAACTGCTTCTATTTAGTGAATTTTGTGAATTTTTATATCTAGAAAATACAATATGATTCATTCAAATGATTTTGCTGGTATTTAATTTATTAGACCTTTGGTATAGAGCGCAAAAGGATGAGTTGAATAATATCCCAGATAGGAAAATGGGATAAATATTGCGTTATGTTTGTGTTACTGAATTTGAATAATTTCTCAAACATAACAGCAAGGTGCATTCGTATTTAACTGTATTATTTATGGAAAGTTAAAGCAGCTCAAAGATTGTTAGAAACATAACAGCAATATAGGTGGAACTTAAGGGTGGTAATTTACTGTTTAATGCATGATCTGTTGCTAAGTTACTATATTTTTCCTACATAATTTTCTATCTGGGATCCCTTATTATTTTGTTATCACAAGTAATATAACAAACATGTGACGTAGTCGTGTTTATCTAAGTTCTTTTATAAATAAGTTCAAACTATTTTTATATGTATATATTCACATTTATTATATGAAGCAAGCTTTAACCAACAAGTGAGGTGACTATATATTCGACTACAAAAATGTTAACAATTCATGTTTTTGGCATTACTTCTACTTATTTCATAAAAGAGGATAAACATGCAAAGCATTGTGGCAATATTGCGTTTAAAATTGACACCTTCAATTTTCAACATGTTTTGAAGTTTTAAATATTTGTATATTTTTCTACCTGGGTAACTATATTAGCATGCATTAAAAAAAATATAGAAAAATAATTTATAATACTTATTTTTTATTTATACTCAGATAATAACTGAACAGAATTGTTCAGAATATTAAAAATATAGTTCATCACATTAAAATGATAAAAAAATCTTGTTTTTAATAATTACAACCATTATTTAATTATCATTATTTCTATTACGAAAATAATATAAGTTTAACCTTTATATAATATATAATGACCTTTTGGCATTTGTCATTTTATTTCTTAAAATTACATTGAGAGAAAAATGTAGGCTCTATTAATTATACTTGTTTTAATTGTTATTTCAATTATTTAACTAATGGTCAGTTGTTCTAATTCGCTTGTATAATTGAACAATCAGTAAAATTAACGAAAAAATTAATTACTTTACACATTTACTTGGTTTTTAAATTATACCGACTATTTATTTTATTCTGTCTACAATATAAAATTTTAAAACGAGGAAGTAATGAAGATTTTATTCTATAATTCCAGAAGTTGTGTATAAACAGTTGTGCCAATTCAACCACCCTAACTCAATCCCTATTTTCTAAGGAAAAAACATTTCAAATATAGTTAAGAAAAATCACTATTTTCTTTGAAATTATAATCTATATCTATATCTATATAACATAAAAATCAGAGTATGAAAATGAAAAGCATGATTAATGAGTGATTGATTAAACATAATGAAACATAATATATAGTGAAATAAAATATAATGAAATCAGTGATGAAGCTAAAGCCTGCTGAATTACCTAACATTTCACATTAGTACTCTCTCATAATAACAAAATTAAACTATAAGAAAGATATAGGAGACAATGAAGAGAGAGAAGAATGATACACCTAGAGTAAAGTATTTACCTAGAATATATATTTTAATGATATAAATTATGACCAAATTACCAATACTTTAGTTACTTTTACTAGAATTCTTATCATCGTGTAAAATATTCTGATTGTTTAAAAGAAGAATATTGATGAAACGTTTGATAAATTCTCATTGTAAAATACAATTAAATAATTGTAACATCAGAATATATTGATGAAAATAAAGTATAGTGGAAGGAAGTACCAGCAGAAATAATAGGGTGAAAATAATGGAGTGAAATTAGCATCCCCTAAAAGTCTCTAACTCTTAGCTACAGAACATCGAGCTCGCTGTAAATGAGCTTGTAATGCAAGAGAATGTAGATTTTATAATATAAAATTATTATGCAAATTTCTATGATCTTATCTATGCAAGTGATATTTTCAATGAATTTCTATCATAAATAACATTAATATATAACACTGTATGGATATAATTACATCATGATTAATGTTTACATAAACTAGAAAACATAAATAGAACAAACTTTCATTAAAAAATATTTCTACAACAAAACAAAATATGAAACATATGACTGTATAACGATCACGGGATTTGATTCAAATTCAGATATTACTTCAGGTAAAAGTATATGTGCACAATAAACATGCAGTGAAATTATGATTGGAAGCCATTCGTATATATAAATATTGCTATATTGATGGTGCTGGTATTTAAATAATTGATTTTGTAATCTATTGTGAAAGTGTACCATAACCGTTATAGCCCTGATAAACTATAGCGCTAACCTATGATTGCTGTATAACGTGATACCATTGTTGAACATCATACGCGCATCAAAATGTCCAGCGTTGCGTCCCAATGAGATGTGGTGTAGCATGGAAATAAATGTAATATTATTCTATTATAAAATTCAAGCCATTATTAATTTATACTCTGCCATCGTTTACACTTTACTCAAAAATAGAGAGAAAAATTTGAATAAGACAGCTACTTTATTAGCTGTTTTTCGGCCCAACTACAGCTTTTGTCTATTTTAAATATGTTTCTTCTACCACAAATAAACTATCACATATAATAGTTAAAATAAATACTGGGCCACTTTTTTCTCTCAGTGTAGAGGAGATACAATGATGTAGGTAGAATATTACAGTTAAAACCTCTAATAATTAATTTTAAAATTTAAATTCAAATTGATAGGGAGGAAACATGTAAACTTATTTTAATAAATTATTATAATTTTGTTCCATCAAAAGTTGTAAAAAAAAGAATAGTGTATGCTTTGTGGACTACACGAGAGAAGGTAAGGTAAACTCATACATAATAAAATC
Source organism: Leptoteleia sp. ZL-2020 (assembly GCA_022817305.1). NCBI lineage: Eukaryota > Metazoa > Arthropoda > Insecta > Hymenoptera > Scelionidae > Leptoteleia > Leptoteleia sp. ZL-2020. The sequence goes on along the minus strand of JABFPN010000119.1, from coordinate 4,747 downwards.
AAGTAATACTTTTTGACTGGGTCAATAAATGGTACTATCATATATTATTATTTTTCGTAAACTAAGTATAATCCAGTTCAACAAACCTATGCATCAATGCTTTTTCACAAGATTTTTAAAATCCGTTTTTTTGCGGCGCTGCTGCTGCCCAAGTTTTGAGTTAATTTATTTCCAATTACTCTTTAAAATTTTGATTTTTTAATAAAAGAAGAATTTTTTTAGTTTAAATAAAACGAAATCTTTTTAAAGAAATGTTTAGACGTTATAAAGTAATTAAAAATAATAATATAAACAAATAAATAAAATAAAAATATAACCATATGCTATTTTCCCGTTTCCTGAGCACATAATGTTGCATAAATAAATACAAATCTAACCTGTCGTAAGTGCTGGAGTCCACTCTTGTTCACCAGTTGCTCCCCATAAAAGAGTTAAACTTTTATTTTCATTTATAATAGGATAACCGCTCTTCTCAACGCTCCCATGTGAAAAATTTTGTTTTTGCATCTTCATCTTCGTGTCTAGATTAATATGATAGAAATAAGTTTAAAATTTTATCTTATACACCAATGCCATTTATTAAATAATATTTAGTAAATATTTATATACTAACTGTCATTAAATTCCACCTGTGAATCTGAACGTGATATCAAGTAATTATTAGATGAACTGGGTTCATTTGGAGAATCACTTAATATTGATGTGGTATCACTATGTTGTTCTGGACGAGACTGCATAGGAATCGCTTGGTAATGATGTTGCTGAATTAATACGCCAGTAGGACCTGAAACAAATACATTAGATTATTATTTAGAAAGATATTTAGAACTCAGGTGAGACAACAAATATTAATGCAAATATTAGTATTAATGTTCTACCAAATATGTTATTAAATTAATTTAAAAACCTTTAGGGAAAATATGAGTCCATCTTCGCCGGTTACTCGTCAACTTTATAGTCACATGAGATGGATCAAAAGGATTAATAAGAGCCCTACTCAATCTTGGTGTAACTGAAGTTTGAGTAGATGAATTAATTCGACTCCCAGCACTACCAACAACTGGTCGAAATGGTGGTGATATGTCTGCATCGGAATTTTCACTTTTTACGGATTTTCTTGATAAATCTAAAAAATTAGTTTAATGTTTTATAAATGCATGGGAATGAAAAAGATGAGTATAATACCATATTACAAACTGCATTACTTGCGTAAAATTTTAAAAGATAACCTTACCTGATAACCAATAATATTTAAATAAAACTATTTGTATCTGTTTGCTATGAAAGCTGGTTATCAGGATAGCTTGTATAAATTATAATTAAAAACAAATAAATAATAAAAAAAAAACAATAATTTTATTTTCACCATTTATGTCTTCCAGTGAATTTAAAGTAGAAATACTTTCTATTCGATGTGGAATGGATATAGCTGCACTACGTGTTCCAGAGCTTTCAATTGGAAGGTGATGAATATTAGGATCTGACATTTTTCGTTTCAGAAGTTTCAATGCTTGTGAATTATGAGTTTCAATTGACGCAACGCTGGTTTTCTTAGTCCTCGCTGATACCCTTTGTAAACTATAAAAAATATAAATTCTCTTTTTAAATTTTATTTTTATTGTCCTATCAGTGATAGTACTTTTTAGAATCACTGCCTTATGCATTCAGATTACAATACTGAGTATAATTCTCTCAGTGTATCAATAAATTATTTATATTATCAATAAGTTATATTATTTATATAAATAATTTAGTAAAAATTGTTTGATACCTCGAAGTATGAATTGGTGGTAATTGGAATGCTTTGACATCAAAAGCATCATAATCAAATAAGGCATTGTGAAGGCACTCTCTTGTATTTTCCTTCAAGAGCTTAGCCTGACAATGCAATTTGCCACTTTCTATATGTTGTTTGGATATTTTTCGTGGCAATTTAATACGAGGTATAAAATTTGAATAAGGAACTTTTTTGTTGGTCGAGTAAAAACTTAAATTTATCCAATGTGGCATACTGTAATCATCTGGTACATTAATAGAAGAATCCTTGTTGTGAAACTGAAAAATTAATAAATTTCAAAAAAAATAAATGATTCTTATAATCGTTTATTTGTTAATTTTGCATTAGTAAATCATCTTTATGTTTTGTGCACATTTTTCATCTGAATTTTATATTTGCAACAATATTTACTTTTAATAGTGGAACAGCATGTAATGGTTGTTCTCCAACACAAACTAAGTCACTCCCAACACCATTGTCTATGATTCGTTGTTTTGTTACATTAGTAAGTTCTCTGTCTACTTCAAAAACACCAACTCCAGGAGTGATAACAACAGATAATTGACCAGTTCGATCAAAACTGCGATCAAGGTAATGCTTTTCAAACACTGTAAAATATTTTTTAATTTAATAAAAGTGATTTCAATTTTAATTAACAAGTTAATAAATGTAATGATAATTTTTATTTAAAAAAAAATTATAGTTTCTTCATTTATGTACCATTTAAGGACATATTTAATACTTCTAAGAAGTTGCCTTGCGCAGCTGTGGAATTAGTTGCTTTAGGAATTGATACATTTGGTCTTTGATGGTATTCTAGTACTATTTTTTGATAATCAGTGAATAATTTACGAAGTTGTACTAATATATTACTCCAGTCTTCATATCGTTCATTCTGAACAGCTACGCGGTAAAAGTCTTCGTAAAATCTCCCCCTATAATCTTGTTGTAGACATTCGCGCATGTATTCAGGAAACTCTTCTAATATCAAAGCATTATAAAATGTTCTAGAGAATAAAACAATTGTAACTTCATGATTGCTACCATTTTTCTTCCACTTGTGGAATAAATCTGCTAAGAATCCATTTACAGCTTTTTCAAAATATAGATCGCCATGAATATCAAAATGCCACATCTCAGAACTCATTTGTAAAAATAAATAAACCATGCTTGTTGATGAACGAAATACAACCTGAAAAAGTATTGGTATTATAAAGATTAAAATGAAAAGTATATTATATTGGCATTAATGTACATTGTAATATATATATAATTCTTCATTAAACAGAATATAAACAGTTTGTCAAGTAATGAAACAGAAGAAAAAAAATTAGAAAACAAATTAACAAAATTTTTTTTTACTTTTGTATCATCTGTGATAACACCACAAGCAACACGATCTCCCTGTGACCACATTTCATATACCTGACATCTAATACTTCCACCACAAAATTCTATTTTCTTATTCATATATACGCATGTATCAATCTGAAAAAATTAATTAATCATATTTAAATCAAATGTATCAAATTAGGTATTATTAATTTATAATATATTTATTTAATGTTCATAACTACATTTATAGACATAATTATATATAAACATATGAAAAATATTAAACATTTACAAAATGAACAAAAGGATACAAAAACTATTTTTGTTTTATATAAACATTTGCTAAATCTTATTGACAATGTTTAATAATGAAACTTAAGGCATGTTATTTCATTAAATTAATAATTCAGACAAAATACAAAAAGTAAGTTAAATGTAAAATAAATTTAACACTGAATGTTGATGTTTACCAAACTATTTTTTAAACGCCACATTTCACTGCGTCCCATATACTGATCTTTAAAAGTTAGTTCCACTGAATCAAGTGCAACATCATTGGGATTAATAATATTCATATAAACATCAGCGAATGTTCTAAGTTGGAACATTGATGCTACATTATTCTCAATGCTAATTGTTTCTCGTACTTGAAGTTCTTCCTTACAATTTGTAACTTGCAATAACAGTCGACTGAACTCATCTTCTGGATGATATATTTCAACAACATCACCGGTTTTAATTCCAGGGTATTCTTTAGGATTAATTATTAAATCTTCGTCACTAAAATTTTTTTGGTGTACTATCAATTTGAATAATTTCATCGCACGTATCTCACTGTATGTACAATTAGTTTTTAAAATAACTGTTTCTCCAATATTAATATAAATGCAAACAACATTTGAAATAATAGTTATTTTTATAATTATTACAAAAACATTTAACACAAAACTAACTGCCTATCTGTTTACTTCTTTGGCCTTTGAAACTATTTGTTAAATACAAATACCAATTTTATCTTTAACACTTATAGCTATCATAATAGCAGGTAATAAAGAAATTGGATACTAATAATAATATGAATTTTTTTTGTATTTTATCAATTTGTTGTTTATAAAAAATAAATAAATTCACTTAAACTTCGTTTAACAGGTTATACCTGGTTTTACTCAGTCATCTAGTTATACCTATTGTCACTAATAAACATGGCAATTGAACACTGATATGTAGAGCAGCCCAGTGACACGGCCTATATGTTCTATTGTATAAGTTTAATTCTTATTTTCCGTTGCCGCTGAAGGCGCTGATGGCTATCCGACCGAAATTCTAACGTCACGTGACCTTCGGGCTACATGTTATAAACAAAGAATCAAAGAAATACCTGCAGTTAGACAAAGAAAGTATAACCTAATTCCTTCGGATTCCGACAGAGGCGCTGCACGATAACCGACCGATTTCGACAAATCGTGGAAAATAAGAATATGTCTAATATAGGCCGTGTCACTGGGCTGATCCATATATTCACGTGTTCGTATAAAGTTTAACCTTTTAGTTTTGCCAAGTCTCAATCTCAGTGACCTAATAGTTTTTACGAAGAATAAAGGAAGAAAAGCAGAACAAAGTAAAATAGACTGTATT
>JABFPN010000118.1:0-71604 GCA_022817305.1 Leptoteleia sp. ZL-2020 | reverse complement strand
CAGCCATGTTGGTCTTCCGTGACCACGTGACTACATGGACGAGTGACTGCTAGCGCCTACAGGCGGATAGGAAATTAAGAAATTGAGAGATGTAATAGAAAAGCATAGGACGTGTCACAGGGCTGCTGTAACCTCTCTAACAATTCAATGTTTACAAATTTAATTCGATTAATCTCCGATGCGAGCGCTGGCTGACATTCGTCCATCTCTTAAAATTGGTAGGCTGCGTAGGAAATTAAGCACACCGTCGATCAGCTTCGTGTCACAGGGCTGTCTTAGAGTGACATCACGAAACGTCTGTTCGGTTCGTTTTCGGTTCCCATTCATTTCGTGCTCAGAAAATTTTCACTTTCTGTTCGTCAGCATTTCATTTAGAGGTTAATGATAATAAACGACAAAAATGTGCTGTAAGTGCGTAAATGAAATGAATTAATATATATAGAAAAAGCATTTTCACATTGTTTTAATTTATTTCATTTACTTATTTATAGCACAGTGTCGTCGTTTATTATAACTAACCGATAAATGGAATGCTGACGATTAGAAAATGAACATTTTCTGAGCACAAAATGAACGGGAACCGGACAGACATTTCGTGATGCCACTCCTGTTGCGCAGCGCCTCTTGCCAGTCACCCTTCGCACACCCCGCCACGCCATCTAACGTAAATTTCACCACACCACACAAACTTCCATAATTAATCACACTCTCATACAAATCTATATATTCTTATGGTCTGAATGTAACGCAGAATGCATTACCGACCAATAACGTAGGAAGAAGAAAAAGGAAAGCTTTTGCTTGTTGCATAGACGAACACATCGGCTTTCCCGGTTTTAATATCAAAAGGTATTCTTTTCCAATATATTTACTTACTTTATTCTCGCTATTTATTTATATACAATGTGGGATGCCGACTGTCCGTCATATTGAAATTGTGGCGGCTTTCATTTACGAGCGCCACTCAAATTCTGTATACGTGTCCTGCATGATTATTGGTAGAACATAGTAGAATTCTGTTCCCGCTAAAAGGATAATTACTATAATAATATTTATGTTTAAATTTCTCAATGTTATATTCAATGTTTTCATTTTATTTAAAAGTGATATCGATCTAACCGCTATTCAGAAAATTCGAATATGGTAAAGCAATTTGATTGAAACCTGCATAGCAGTCTTATAAACGATTATTACAGTTTTTGAATGGAAAATTTGTTCTAATGAATTTGGAAATTCATTTGTAAAACCAGTGAATATTGTTTAAGTGTAATAACGTCGTAATGTCGGCAATAATTGATGATAAAGTGGTCGCAGGAGCGCAGGATCCAAATATTGTTAAGGAAGACCCGATTATTGCATTGACGGTAAATTTATTAAATAAAAAAATAATAAAAATAAATAAATAAATAAATGTAACAATATAGCAAATAAAACTGAATGTTTTTATTCCGTATAAAGTCATAAATTCTATTTAAATGTATTTTTTAAAGTGAAAGAATTGTGTTACGCAACATTAAAGGATATTTTTTAATTTAATATTTTATATAAATGCTGTTGTTTAAATAAACTAAAATATTTTGCCTGAAAAATTCCTATTTTATAATTATGATATTCTTTTATTGAGATATTCATTAAAATGTTAAACTTTATAATTAAAATTTTGTCATTAAAATGTGTTATTAATTACAAATTTTAGTGACCGACTAAATTGTTTCTTTTATGATTTCCAAACGTAGGAAAAAGTGAAAAATTTGTATTATTTTCGAGATCATTATTTTGAAAGTCATCCAATTGAAAATGCGATAAACAAAAATTCGGATGTCGAAAGGGAGATGAAGGATACTTTGTCTAAGTTTGATGAATACAAAGGTTATGAAATTGATGGTGCCAGAGCTGAGTATTATTATTTAAAAGGAAAGGCACTGAATGTTGTAGACAGGTACGTCCCACAGGCCGAGGAGCTTTTGTGCAAGTCAGTAAAATTAGATCCAAAATTGGTAGAAGCGTGGAACGAATTAGGAGAATGTTATTGGAAAAACAGTAATGTAAATCAAGCAAAACATTGCTTTTCCGGGGCCTTGTTACACGTAATTATTATTACCTGTTTATTTTATTTTTAGTTAACAAATAAATCTTTGTCTATTTTATTAGAAAAATTATATTCTTTAAATGTCTCAAAAAATAAAATTAAATTTAAAAGGAACTTATACTTTATAGAGTATATAATTTATGTTAAGTTCTTTTCTTATTAATTTAAATTCATCTGTATAACTAAAAAATTAATTAATTATTGAATTATAAAAATATAGCATATATATTTAGGGCATTTAATAAATATTTCATTGTTTTTAGTCTCGTAACAAGGTGTCGTTAAGAAATTTATCAATTGTTATGAGGCAAGAAACTTTCTCAACGCACGATGAAAGAGTTACCAATGTGGAACAAGGAATTGAATATGCAAAAGAAGCAGTAAGCCTGGATCCATCCGATGGCACATCTTGGTCAATTTTGGGCAATTCATATTTGTCCTCATTTTTTACAATATCACAAAATCCAGTTACATTAAAGAACTGCATAGCTGCATATTTACAAGCTGTAAGTATATCTTTTTCTGTTACAAATAAAAATTAAACATTAATTGCATATAATATTTTGATGGCAAATGGTTAATAAGTAATTTTTTTTCAGGAAAGAGATGTGGTAACTAGAAATAGCACAGATTTGTATTATAATAAGGCTATTGTAAGTAATTATAATTACTAATGCTTCTCTTAATTTATTCTTAGTGGTTTATTTTTTAATATGTGGTAAATTTTTATAGGTACTAAAGCATCAAGAAGATTATGAATGTGCCTTAAAATGCCTACAAAGATCTATGTCCCTTGATCCAAACTGGGACGCGCCCCGTAAAAAATACGAAGCATTGCTGAAGTATTTAAATGATGTGCAAGTATCAGTTGATAATAAAGGGAAACTTAAGCGGACAAAACTTCAACGCATGTTACAAGTACGAATTCGTTTTTATAGCAACTAATTAATATCATAATTAACTGGATAACACTAGACTCTTTTTTTTACATTTGCCTCTTTTTCAAACATACAGTCGAGTGTATATAATATATACTTTTATATATAAAAACTGTAGAATTTTAAAACCTAATTTATTTATTTTATTCAGAGAATTGATGAAAAACACTTGGGACCTTATGCAGAATATTATGTATCAGGCACTCAACGTAAAAAATTAGTACTATCAACGATCAATGAGCTGGTGATAGGAGTGAATTTGGGTAAAGTGGTACTCGGAAAAGTTGTTTGCAGCATACACGAACCGGATCACATCCCTTTGTAAGAAATAGAAAATAATTAATTTTAATTATAACTGAATTTTGTTATTAATTTAAATTTTCTTTTCAGTACCTTTTGTCTAATTGACAACGATAAGACTTGCGTGGCTGTGACACTTTATAATCTGGCAAAAGGTAGAAGTGTAAACATTGGTGATTCCGTGGCAATTCCAGAACCTGTTTTAACAAATATTTCTTTGTCGCATGCTGAAAGTGTAAGTATATATATTATTAAAAGTAATTTATTAATGTAGAATTTATTTAAACAATATATAATGTTTTAATGTTTAGTTTTAATCATTTGTAATTCCTTTCTTTTTTTTACAACTTTAATATTGAAATATACGTTTTTAATACTTCCAATTATAAGTATTAATTAAAATTAATAACAATAAATAAAATAAATCTAAGTCATTCGTCCGTAGTAGTATATACTTACAAGTAATAAATTTAAAAGAAATAATAATGGTATTTTCAATGACATTTATTGATTGCAATAAAATTAATAGCAATTTTTTTCATCATTATAGACTTTTAATTTTAAATCTATTCGAGTTGAAACGCCTGTCGTCCTTGTGCTAAATGGAAGAAAAATGGGCCGAGCTCAGGAGGCTAGCATCAATCTGCTTACGTTCAACAAAAGCGATTGAAATTATCCTGCATAATTAACTCTAAGGAAATAAAGTACGAAGCAAAGACTTCTTGTACTGCACAAACAAATCTTATTTCCTATTTTTACATTGTATATTAACTTATGAAACTTCAGTATAACTGCAACAATTGTCCGTCACTTTTTTTTTGTGTTATCTAAAATTGTATACAAAGTGCAATGATCGTATCGCAATTTTTTGCGGAGTTAATTTATAATATTTATACAAATTTGAAGGCAATGATATTTGTATTGTGTTGCATATTATTTTCAATTACCTATTAGAGGCCTTTATTGTTTAATATGTACTGAATAAATTTTTTTTTTATTATTCGGATTTTTTTATTTGATACGTTAAAATTAAATATTATACTATACTTTTAAATAATTTGAATTATTAATAAAATAGAGATCAGTTATTTTCTTATTTCAACTCATATTTATTCACCAATAACTGAAATACAATACAATCATTCGGCAGTCATACTTAAGATAATCAAACACAAAAGTATTCGTAAGAACAAACAAACAATATTTAGGAAAGAAACGCCAAGATATCATTAGACAAATTCAAAGATCTCTTATTCTTTGTAATTTGAAATCGTTGAATTTTACTTGCGTTATTTCAAAGTTTCCTTCCGATCAAAATCGATTTCCTACTTAGAAGCTAATAATTGCACAAAGGGTGTTGCAACTCGTACATTAAATGTAAAATGTGTGTATATTGATTTAAATTTGTCAAAAAAGTAATCCAGATCTGTTTATTATATGTGAGTTTGAATGGTAATTTATTAAAATTTTCATTGACAAAAAAAATGAATAAATATATACAATAATCATACGTAAGTATTTATTGCATATATATGTTTATATACATTTAAATGGTATATTTTCTTAATAGTTTTAATTAGAAATTACCTTGTTCAAATACAAGATATAATTTTATTAGACTTTAATTGGTTTTTAAATGAATTTAATAGTAATAAATGAATTTCTTATATTTAGATTGATTAAAAATATTATTACTTAAGGAATCATTAATTTTGCAAACGTAGAAATTGATCGCGACCTTGAGTCTATGTTTACTTTTCGAATTAATGAGATCTGGATTATTTTGCGATGTCAAATATATACGCAATAGAGTTACAGCAGCCTGGTCGCATAATACTCAATATACATTTCGAAGTGAACGAAACTGTGTAAAATAAACAAAGCAATAGATAAATATTTGTACAGATACTTTAGTTTCATTTAATTTTCACATTTAAATTTTCATGGAACTGTTCGGTTTTATCAAATCAACAGTTATAATTTTAATAATATTTCATATTATTTTAACTTTTCAGATATTGCCAAAGTCTTCCCCAAAATTTAAGATAAATTTCTTTTGAATCCCTTGCAGTAGATTGATTTAAAGGTGAATATTCATTTTTGCATAAGATTTTGAACTTTAATCCAATATTATTACTGGACTAAAAATCTAATTAAGGTGATGCCGTAAGTTTTACATTTTTCAAACGTTAAGATTCAAAAATTGTCCAACGTATGTCAATTCTATGATATTGGGAGAATATTATTCAATATATAAATTCATTGATTCCCAAATACTCTATTATATACTATATACTATATCTCAAAATAATTTTTGGAAATCGATTTTTCGTCATTTCAAAAACGAGTTCCAAAAATACCGAAGAAGTTCGTAATAAAAAATATATATATTTATTATCTGAATATAATTTCCCAAACGTGATACGTTTGATGTACGCTGTATCGACTTCGATAAATTACATTTTAAAAAACTTTTAATATATAAAATCCTAATCTAACAGTTAACGCTTATGGCATCAGCTTAAAGGTTACAACAAGTATATTACCATTGATACCTATTATCTTACGTAAACTCAACTGCAGTTTCCAGGTACAAAATTGCATCATTTGAACAAAAAAAAAAAAAAAAAAGATTAACCTTCATATTAATATCATACGTACTGCATCATTATCCGCGGTTGAGTTTGACTTACACGTTTAAATATTATCAAGCTTTGAATCACAAGTGGTTTCGTTCGTATAAAATATATATATGTCCATATATAATATCAACGATTACATATAATAAATACTTATAAACGAGTTAACGCGCATCACATGTTCACTTCCCACAGTTTAAAGTAATTGTCAATGACTTCGAGGAACCAGTTCTTGCGCTCAGGGTCTTTAAAGAGGGGTGCCAGGGTGCGCAAATGAAGCTGCAAGAGTGCTTCATTGCCCAGCAACATGTCCAATTGCTTTAAGAGGCCGGCATCACCGTGGAGCTTCAATAGGCTAGTGTACGAAAAGATATAGTACTGGACTCGCAATTGCTCTATGGCCCATGATTCCACGGATCGGTTGCCGCTGGCCGACTGGATCGAGCCGATGTGTTCTGCGTACCACGGCGAGAAATAATTGCCGAGTTCAAGACTAGACAGTTCCGCGATCCCGCGGGTCTTCAGGCGTTCTTTTATTCTATGGTACACTTCCGGCGTGTAAACGAATACCTAAAAAAATTGCACAACAAGTAAGTAATTGGAAAGTAATTATGCAGCATTTAAGAGCCTTAAATGGGCTTTGCATTTAATGTTATCAATAGCTTTGTTCACATTAATTACCGGATATAAACAACCAATCAGAGGACAGGCTAGATAATGAGTTTAGATGTTATAAAGAGCAATTAAGGATTAGAACGTGCATTTTGGAACAGGCATTCGGACTAGATTGGTTCAGAATATACTGAGAAATTCAGTTCTTATCACTTTTTCGGTAAATTTTTTAGCTTGTTATTGATATTAAATAATAGGTAATATTAGCTAGGATTCTACATAGGAATTTGGCACCGGGAATCGGTTAGTTTCCTAGGTAGGTTCCTAGGTAGTTATAGGATTTTCCTAGTTTCCTAGCTGGGGTCCTAGGTCGAAAACTAGCTGATCTCTGATCTTAAATTCCGACCTAGGACCCCAGCTAGGAAACTAGGCAAGATCCTATAACTACCTAGGAACCTACCTAGGAAACTAGCTGATTTCCGGTGCCAAATTCCTATTTAGGATGCCAGTTAAATTTTTTTTAACAGGGATAGTATTTTAATTTACCTGGTACAAAGAATTTCCCGTGATGTATGAAGTAATGTAGTGAGATCCAAAATTTTTGATGAATTTAATAACGCTAGGTGAATCACCAACGGTGATGTTGGCAGCTTCCTTCGTAACCGCCTCGTGGAATGTGTACGACTCGATGCTTCCCGCGAGCTTTTTATTTTCGCGAAATCTGGCTACTCGGACTAATACGTAGCAATGGTCACCAGTTATAAAAGATGTGCCGATGCCAAGGTGCCTCGCAATGGCTGCTCTCGACCAACTTCCGGTAAAAGCTCTCCATGGTTTTTCTAGCCGCTCGAAGTTGAAATCACGGAAGTATGCCTAAGAATTATTGTGTTTAATGGTGAGTTTTAAAATTGTACACTAAAAACATTGTTAAGAAATATTATTTTATTAATAATAATGTTGAATTTTGACTGTTTCAGTAGGATTTACCTGCAACAACTGCCTGACATTGTCGCAAAATTCCATGTGAAAGTCTCCTTCGAAAATGGCCGTCTTTCCCTGTTGCCTAACAGGGGATGAAACAGCCATCGCATTGTGGAAGATATCTAGAGTCGGCTCTCGGAAAATCCAAGTGTCGGTGTCGTTTCTTGGCACCACTCGCATGCTTATGCTGAGGTAACCATACCTGCTCAGGACGTTGATGGCACCACCCAAACGTGGCTTCTGAGACTTGGTAATGTCGACTTCGACTGTCAGTAGCATCGCCAACACGAGAATCATCCGTGCACGCCTCCACATCTCGAATTAATTTGCAGTTTGGACTTTTATGGACTATCAGGAACTAGGACCTAAGGAAATTACAATGGAAAGTTTGTAAGTAAAGACAATTTTTTATTTTTATATTAGCTTTTGTAAATTTTATGACTATTTTGTGTTTGCTAAGACCATTGGCTCATTATTATTTCATTACTGTTTCAAATGGTATTGAATTTTAAGATCATATGCATGATAAAATTACAAATGTTAATTACACAGTGTAGAATCGGTTCTACACAAATCGTCACCTTTTAGAAAGACGTAGTTTTTTGTAGTTTTTATGTTTGTCTTTTATTTAGTTTACATGTATATTGATAAATATACAAGCAAGTACATTGCGTCGTGAAAATCCAGAAATGTTCTTCATATTTTATACATGATCATTATCAATAATTCTTGGTTGTTTTTAACCTGAAAGAATATCCATGAATTTTAGAAGACTTGATTGTTAGGTGGTAAAAACACATTTTTCACATTTTTATCCAATTAAATTTCGACATATAATATTTATAGAATTTGGAGACATTCTGCCAGAGAGTAGGCAATTCTTCTTTGTTCTATTTATATACCATTATACAAAAGTTATTTCTATTATAAAAAAAAATATTACTTCGCTATCAAAACATCGATTTCATTAGCTTTTCTCACAAGCTCCTAGACATACATCTATTTTGAGACAAGTTTAGAATAAAAGTAACAGAGCTCAGTGATAAGAGCGGAGCAAGACCAATATATTAGCAGATAACTTCTTCGAAAGGTCTACAAATATTCATCTAATCGAGCGCCTATTTCCTAATCCTTATCTTTAACTCAACAGAATTGGTCCATCATAACAAGACAGACTAAAGCTATCCAACAAAGAAGTCAGCTTCAGATTAGATTTAGCATTAGGAGCTGTTGACTGATCTTAGCCGACGAATAATCTGAACTCGGGGTTTCAGCTAAACAGAAAGTGCACGTGGCATACGTTGAGTTAAACTCAAGTTGGTTTCGTTTCACAATAGCAATACACTGTACATTTTAACTGCAACGCGAGCATTATGTAGGTCTAGGCATGCTGACGCGTTACAGTGCATGACCATCGAGTCGCGGCCTTCATCCCCACCTGGGCCCAAATGTACCTTGATACATGGACTCACGTGTGTCATTTCTGTACCGCGCAAAGGATAACTGTGCCCTTTTTCAATATTCCTTGCAAAAGGGTGCATAGATCCCTTTGATGGGATTTGAAATGAGATTTAGAAGACTAAATTAAGGGAAAAGGTTGAGTCTATGTATATAATAATTTTTATGCATGGTACAAATTTTGAAGATTCGAATCTTCCAATTTTAAGATACCCTACAATTTTTGAATGAACATATATAAGTATACATAGATTTCATTCATTTTTTTTGTTTCATTAAGGTGCTGTTGCATTAAGCAATATTTTTTGTTCTTAATCAATGGCAACGTGTTGGAATTTACGTGGGACTGAAATAGTCACAACTATTAGAGTTTTATTTTATTTTTATTTTACACATATACAGTAATTATAGTCAATATATATTTAAAATTATTAATGTTTGTCAGTATATAATTAGCATTGATAAACGTGTACGAGTTTATTAAACAAAGTTATACAAATGGGAAATTGAAATACCAGAAACTATTTTCCACTTTCAAACAACTATAACTTCATTCATCATACTAATCACGATCTTTTCCCAGATCCGGTACACTGAACACAGAAAAGCAATTGTGAGCGCGACCTTGATATTGAGTTAATTTTCTCAAATTACCTCCGAGTGTACAATAATAGCCTTAAATCAGGCAGATGGAACTGATTGCGCGATAAATAAGATATTATCACGCTATAAATAAGACAGTGGCAACTTTTCCGACACAACTAGTTTACCCATCGACATTGTATACGTTTTTTTTTCCTGTTCTTCTTTTTCTTCTGCAATTAATTAAAATGTAACATAGTTGCAGCAATTTTTTTGTTCCAAGCTAATAAACGCTCTAATTTATATTCCCATTAATATATTAATTATTATAAGTGAATTTTAATGACTAATAAGTAAGCTGACTAGTAATTAGTTTAACATTTTATTGCTTTAATGCAAAAATAATTTTTTGATTTAACTGTGTATAATTAGTGCACGTTATTTTGCAGGTTTTATTTGATTATAAAGGAAGAGTACACACGAGCAATTTTTCTAATCGTTTTATCATTGAGACGCAAATTATGGGCAAAGAGATTTGAAAAAGAAACGCCGCGATATGCAGAAGTCATTAAAGTGAAAACAGTTTGATGATCTGACCAATCGTGACGGTGTGCTCTCAAGGCAGTCAGTTTCCTCGAAAGACGTAGATTATTTAGTTGTGCAACATGATTTCGCAGCGCACAATGAAACGTAAAAATTATGCTCGTATACCCCTGCAATCATAATACTCATCGTCATTCATCTACGCTGATTGCGCCCCGGTCATTTGCGCATCCATTTCTTTTACTCGTTAAACTTTTTTCCCGCTCAAGGATTGGGAGAAGAATTTTGCAATTTTCCGAAGAAAGTCTGGTTGGCGCGAGGTTACGCTAATTTTGAATTCCTAAGCGTGTTCGATCTGAGGTGCTTGTCTTCTCTCGCAAATAAGACTTTGCGACAGGTGAAATTTGTGAGGCCTACGATATGTACTCTAATACGTACACTATAACCAGATAAGACGTTACATTCTAAGTTGCAAGCGGCTCGCGTTTTCTGTAGCATTAGCACCAAGCTTCCTCGTCCTACTAACCTTTCACAATCTTCCTATTTGCTCTGAAAACGTACGGTCTGTTGCGTTGTTGTTTAATTATCTTTATAAATTGTTACGGACATCCGGCTTATTGTAGTAGCACAAAGGATATTGACTCTTTAATTATGTATCATGCTTTTCTTGATTTAGCACTCTTTTGAGTCGAAACTTTTATGATATCCTTAGATATGCAATTTTGGTAAATTGGAGCACGCTCATATTCTGCGTAACATGCAATATATCTCTGATTGGTAAACCTTATCTATGTTGAATTAATATGGATAATCTTATTACTTTTTGAGACTATTCTAAAGCTATCTTTTGAAATATTGCGATACCAAGTTATGACCTGAAAATAAAACATCCAGTTTTTATGGAAGCTTAACTCCGAATGTACCAAATAAGGGTAAAAAATATAGTCTCTCTCGGTTAGAAGAGATCTTTATTCTTTGCTTGGGTAATTCAATTGGCCCAATTATAGTAACTGGCCAAGTGAGTTGCGTACCACTGTAACGTTCGTTCAAGTTATACGCAAGTGGGTTCGATTCTCATTGGTCGCATTAATGAAGTGCACCTCTTTTGAAAAATCGCACATTTTTCCCCCCTTCTCTTTTTGTCCTTACGGTTAAAGGTATTTTGAAAAGTGGTTTAATTAGACTTTTATTGGGTAAGACCCTGGGACTAAAGACGTCAGACTTTGGAAAATCGCCTTAATTGTCATTAAAATTAATATTTAACATCGGACGAGACGAGACAGTTTCCACTTACAATAAAGTCACTGGACAACTGTGACTGGCAAATGTAAGTGCGCTGTTTCATTATTTTCTACTTATATAACTGTCTTGTTTAGAGCCGTGTTTATTTATTTTTCATTATTTATGGTCGAATGTGAGTTGCCGCGCGTGTATGATCCCGTAATAGACGCTTGTTAGATGTCGAAGAAAGCTATTTTACCAAATTAGTACGACGGAAGGAACTGGATTTTCGCTTTCGTTATTCACTTTCAGATAAACGCGTAAGACCTTTTTCTGCCTTTCCATAACCGAGGGACGATTTCTCGAAATCGTCATTACCGATTGCTAACCACACATCCACTTAATCAGTCAAACCTTTTTCTTTTCCCTACTGATGTTATTTTATCTTTCAATTAATCTTTGTTTAATAATTACCTTGTTAAAAAAATCTAGGTGGGATCCTACATAGGAATTTGGCACCGGAAATCAGCTAGTTTCCTAGGTAGGTTCCTAGGTAGTTGTAGGATCTTGCCTAGTTTCCTAGCTGGGGTCCTAGATCAGAATTTAGGATCAGAGATTAACTAGTTTTTGATCTAGGACCCTAGTTAGGATATCCTAAATAGGATGTCAGCTAGTTTCCTAGGTAGGGTCCTAGGTAGTTGTAGGATCTTGCCTAGTTTTCGTCGTAGGACCCCAGCTAGGAAACTAAGAAGATTCTATAACTACCTAGGAACCTACCTAGGAAACTAACTGATTTCCGGTGCCAAATTCTTATGTAGGATCCTAACTAGATTTTTCTAACAGGGTAGTTTACTCTAGGTAATATTAATGTTATCTTCTAAATGCTTTTCTGCCATTATTACATTTAATTTTATTTTCTTTGTTACAGATGCTGATGGATATTTTGTTTTGTACGCAAGTTAGAAGTTTGACACTCAATTTGAAGCTATGAACATCTATATTGGTCCCAGTGGTCGTTGGACTAACATATGGACTGGTAACTTAAATGGAACAACTATGATAAGTTCGATTCCAGGTATATATTCTTTTACTCTCTTGATTGTCCTAGAAAAATTAAAAAAAAATGAAACTCATCTAATAGTCATTTAAATATTTAATTGATCTTAATATGTCTCATATTTTTTCAATCTTTTAGGTCATTTACATTTAACTTGAACATTTGTTCTTGGTTTTGCAAGGGTTCATTACAGTTTAATCAATTGTAATAATTAAGTTAATTATAATTTCTCTCTCAAAGACCAAAGTCAAATAACATTGTTTTTCACAGGCATTCAATAAGATAAAAAATAATTGCAACGTGGAATTGAAAATCACCTTGTATATTAAAGTGAAGTCTCTATGCAGATAACAATATTATCGAAGACGTAATTACCGTAAGGTCGACTCGTTAAAAATAATGCCGTCGCAGATATTAATCAAATTTGCATGCCCATATCAAACAGGCCTTATAAATATTACTAAAAACTTGTTCTCCTTTGTATTGACCGTGAATGAGAGACTTTTTTTTTCTTTCCAATTCAAAACCTTTTCATAATGTTACAACACTATGTTTTCATCATCAATAACTTCATTACTCGACCGATATTTCTTGTTCGTAAAAATTTTACTAAGAAATTTCAGACATTCTGCTTTTTTTTTTTTTTTTTTTATGAATTTGTGAATGTTTATTCTGCTGCACGATTGTACATAAAACTTATATGGTTGTCTATGAAATTTTAATATAAATCTATGACCATTTGATTCTATGCATGGAAATTATTAAACAAAATATATATATATAAAAATTAACATTCAAAATTTTAAGCTTTAATAAAGTTTGAACTATATATGGGAATAAAAAAAGACTTTATACGACTTGTATATATTTTGAATTTAAATGAGATTAAAGTAACAAGACTTACGTTAAAAGCACGTCTTCGATGGCAGAAAAGTAATTGAGACTGAAATTAAATCCTAGCTCTGTTGTTTGAAACTGTTAACTTAGATGATTGTCGCGGATAAGAATACACGTAGAAAAAAAAACTTTATAAAAACGTGTTTGTGCTAAAATACTAATAAGATTGTTAATTGAACAAATTTAATATGATCTATATTAACTATTAGTATCAAATGTTAATATTATAATTGTATTAATTTTATATTAATATATAAAAGTATTAATATTAACATTATATATTAACATTAACAACAACAAAAGTAATTGTTACACATTATTCAATTACCAGGTTAATATTGTTAATGAAATACGTGTCAACATGTTTAATTATTGTATAATTAGTTCGCGAAATAAACGTGTGTAATTTGTTTATATAAAATTACATGTGTATACGTTGCGTTTATGTAATTGTATTGGGATTATAATTACATGGACATCTATTGGACAGAATTGAATAATATTCGAGTTTATACACATCACGTAAAAATAAACTTTCGTAATCATTGCATAATTTACCTTCTCAAGTGTAATGTTTCATTGCTGTACAAAGGCATAAAGTCACCTATCGTTTTACTTTCATTCACAAATTTTGCATTAAAGAATTCAAGTGTCTCTTCTCTTTTTCACTTGTAAAAGTTACCTATTTATACAAATTTGTATTGATTTTATCATACATACAGGCCCAAAATTATTCATTTAAATTTGAGAACATGATGATTAATTTTGATCCAATGTTCTTTACATATTTGTCGTTCTCATTACAAGCCATTACAAAATGAGTTGTAAAACGTTATAACTCCTGATAGGAGTTATGTAAAAAAAATTACATAAATACATTATACAAAAGTGATATTAAAAGAGACAACTTCAGTGGATCACACTGAGAAAAAAAATGTTTCATAAAGATTTACTGTATTTTATGTTAACATTGATTTTGTTTATATCACAAAATCAATGTTTTGTTTAATAAAATAAAACTTTGAATTAGATAATTTGAAATCCATTTTATATTGAAATGATATTTCAATAAAACTTGAAATACATTTAAATTCATGAATAGCTTTGTTGACATTCATTATTTGATATAAGCAATCAGTCGAAGGTCAGGCTTGATAATGAATTGAGGTGTTATGATGGGGTATATAAATATTTTTGATCAGTTTAATTTCGGAACGATAGTAAGGAAGGTCGCAATTCCTTATAGAATCGTCGTGGCTTCTAATAGTATGTGGAGTATTTCCGGTACATTTTAACAATGTTTTAAATGTCATTAAAAATTATTCAAATGCACAAATCTGTATTAAAGCTTTTTAATCAATGTCATATTTCTAAAATGCTTAATAATTTACTTTTGAAACTTTTTAAAGTGCATCATATTTCTGAAATGTTCCATAAATTTTAATAAGTTTCAATAAAGATTTGTGCATTTGAATAATTTTTAATAATTTCTTATTTACTAGGTTTATATTAATATAGTTTTTAACATCCCTAGTAAAAATCAAATAGATATGGACATATATGTTTTTGCTTAATACCAAATCAATTACTATACATCAATCATACATGGACCATATATTTTTCATTTTTACTAGGGTCATTATTATATATTCTTAATTTCTAATTATCCTATACAAATAATCACAAAGTATAAATAAAAACTAATTGAAATCATTGCAGAAACTGACGTGAAACAAGAAGGCAACGTGTTGGATTTTCCGGTGTCGTTGATAAATTCGCGCAATTGGAACGAACGTAAGTGCGCTCAAAGGCATTATCCTTCGCCTTTTATTGGCCGATTCTCTCGGATGGTACAGCCGTCATACCGGATCAGCCAAGTTTATTCTATTTCCGGCAATCGGTATTCCCTTGCGTCGTGGGACAGATGACCGAAGGCAGGCCGTCCCCTCCGCCATCGCCATCGCGCTTAATAATTATTATAGGTCGTTGAACGGTCGTTGTCAGTCTGCCGGCTGATAAAGCGCTCTCCCAACTTTGTTATCGTTTGATAGGCCCCTGTTAACGGGCGTCAGTTCGGCCCCGTCGAAACGACCCGATCGACGGTTCCCAGTTACGCTAATATCGTGGGATTAGCGGCCAACAAATCACACTTTGATATCGGCACAATGCCTGCTTCAGCTATCTCCAGCTCGCATTCCTATCCGTGAACTTAGCATTATTAAAGGTTATTATTGATTCCTTATTAATATGCGCGCTTTAATTATCGTTAACTTTTCATTTTCTTCGCGCGTCGCTCGCTCGTTCCTTTCAAATTAATAATAACCGGTGGGAGTTGGAAAGAAGGAAAAATTGCGAGCCGTGGGAAGAAGGCATTTTTTGTTCAATTCGAGTGTTCCCAAATAGTCGAAGAGTCGATTTGTCGAAACTTGCATTTCGTCGAAACATCATTTGGTCTTAATGGCAATTCATCGAAGCTTCATTTCGTCGAGACTTGCATTTCGTCGAAACTTCATTTGATGTTAATGGCAATTCATCGAAGCTTCATTTCGTCGAAACTTCATTTGGTCCTAATGGCAATTCATCGAAGCTTCATTTCGTCGAGACTTGCATTTCGTCGAAACTTCATTTGGTCCTAATGGCAATTCATCAAAGCTTCATTTCGTCGAGACTTGCATTTCGTCGAAACTTCATTTGGTCCTAATGGCAATTCATCGAAGTTTCATTTCATTAAAACGCGCATGATAGTACTCTGTCAGTAAAACGGTCATTTTGCTGTGAACCATGCAGCGTATTTTTATCCCTTCTTTTAACGCAATAAGTACGTCCTATTATTGCACGATTAGGATGTCAATAAAATGTCAGGGGTCAGAAGCTCGACGACAAAGTGTCGATGCCGTTTTCGCGTTAATTCTTTCGCATTAATTTTCCGAAATAACATTGGACAGATCTGGGTCGCCGCGTGTACAACATTCCGATTCCGCTCGAGCCTCGTGAATTGTTGGGAATCAACAAAATAGCTCGCATTGCGGCCGCGCTGAATCGGCGACTTCGAGCTTTTTTCTTGTCTCATCGACAATTTATTTAACGCCGCTTCTCCGACTGATAACACCCTACCGGTTTAACGTTGGGTTATCTATTTGTAAACGCGATAAGATTCGGATCACGGTGCACCGTTCGGAAAGATGGCGATAAAAAAATAATCGACAGTCACTTCTGTTTTGAAAGTTTTCGTCATTTTATCACTCGAGCATAATCGCAAAACGCTTCCTGGATTTTTCTTTCTTATCGTCCGCAGTTCTTGGGAAATTGTACACGCGGGAAAAAAAGTTGCGGGACAAAGAAATAATACCTATACTTAGTTAGATTTGCTTTTAAATTTTTTTTTATGATTTCCAATATTATTTAATCTATTCTAATAAATTAACAAACTTGATTAGTTATTGTAATGTTCTAACAAAAAAATTGTCAGTGATTTATAAATTCGTGTATCAATCAAAATAATGTCATTCTGTGATAACTCATTTTTTTTGATTGATCGCATTTAATAGGATTCATGTTTCCTTCAAAACCTCTAATTAATAGTTAATCTTAACGTATAAGAACTTTCAGTTTCTTCATTTCTAATACCCAATCATAAATTATCATAATTCAAACTCGTTTTAATATCAATATACTTCCAAAATAATGATTTGATGACGTCCAGTTTTCGTCACGTCCGACATTGAAGGTCAGACTATTATTCAATTTTCAAATTGATATGATATATATGTAATTATGTATTTGTACATAAATTAGCATATTTCATGCTCCAGAATTCTTCGTACGCTGTGCGCAGCCCGCGTTCATTTAAATTTAGCTGCCTCGAATTTCTGAATGTAATCAATTTCTTCCCCTCACCACCAATCCATTGGTTTGTGTCACCCGAATGGTTCTGAAGGTCACAGCGCGTTCCGCATGAAATTAGGAAACGAAAACGCGTCGATTACGTCCACTTAGAAATTAAAAAATGGCCCAATACTGGCCCAAGATTGGCAACCGTTGGATGCCAATGGTCAATACATATTTGTATGTATGTTTAATGGTAGTTTTGAGACCAAATCGCCATTAAGGTTACTTCTTTAATGGCAGATTTAAGAACACCTGGTAGTTTTGAGGACTTTCCTCAATGGTAAATTTTGAAATAACGTCAGTTTTGAGGACACTTCTTAGAATTACGTTCCTAGGGTCTGGCAATGTTAGTTTCGTTAGTTTTTAAAACAATTTATAAAAGTTAGTTTAGTTAGTTTGTAGAAATTTATAACATAATGTAAGCACTCAATTTCAAATTTCCCTCCATAATTTGAAAATTTACCGCCAAAATTTGAATATCTAATGCGTACCCAGTCTCCCAAATAGAGCGAGTGCCCAAAATTGCTGTTGTTCATATCTATATATATTTATATTTAACTTTTTTCTCACTGTACAAATTTAATATTGTCCCGTTTATAAATTGCAATTAAAATGTTGCTTGGAATTTCCTGAAAATTATAGCGTAAAGTTTTATGCATCTAATTATTCTAATTGCCATATCCTATTGCAAATTTGTTTATTTTATATGACAAAAAAGAAGTTTTCATCTCATTTGCATCAAAACGTTTCAATTGCTGCGGATTAAATTAATTGCTACGTGGCAAAAATTTAATAATTATTAAATTAATTACCGCGCAGCAACAATTTAGCAATTATATTTCACGTTTATTGCTTAAATGCGCAAAATTTATCGCCCGGCGTAACGTGCAGCCGTTTATTTTCCAAATGACTCACTTAGAAAGTGGTCTATAATTTTATTAATGATCTATTGATAAAATTAGCACACTTAATCATTACGTCAAATTTTGTGTCCATTATCTCTTCCGCAACGCATTATTTAACTGCAAGCCAAGTTTCAGTTGGAAAAAGAAGGAATGTTCTTAAAATTGGAAAATTTCAAGTTGTGCAATAGGAAGAAGATTAGTATGGAATAATCGAAAAATAATTAAAATATTCGATTATATCTATAGTAAAAATATTTGCATGAAAAGTAGATAGATGTTTTTAAATACTTTAAATTTATATTAAAGTTATTGCCTGAATAAGTCTGCAAAAGTATTTTCAAAAAAAAAAAAATATTTTTACCTGATTTGTTTAAAATTTATATTTTGATAACGTGCTATTTTCATCCCCATTAAATGGAAATTTAATTTCAATTTAATTTCAGTTATTTAACGCTTTTTAAATTCTTATACAATATCGTTTATAATAGACCAGACGTTTTATAATAAAATGACAAAATCGATTAGATAACTCGAAAACACCGTGACACTTATTGAATTAATTATTGCAACATTAAATGTTGATTTGCTCAATTTAATTATTTGCACGCCAAATAAATTTTATTTTACAATTTATCAATATGCTAAATTTATCATATTTCTGATTGAATCAATAATTAAGATAATCCATATAATTCCACAATTAATAATAAATTTAAATATATTATTCAAGGTACAGATTTTTTTTAATCAAGTTTTATTTTCTTAGTCAAATTTTTATATATAAAAAAATCAAAAAATTATTGTCAATGGTGTGGTAATTTTTCATCGGGTGTCAAAGTTGACATTTGGTCGAAGGAATATCGTTCTACATATGCCACCAAGCATGCCACATAAATGAGGTTACAAAATAATTACTAAAATTACTTTAAAAATACATTTTTGGGAATGTCTCCGGATTATTTCTCGCAACTTCTAATTTCCGTGCCATGCGTAGACAAGAAATTTCCGATGCGAAAGTAATCATTATCCGAGATTTTTTGATCGACGTATATCATTTGGCATGCCACGATTCCCAATCGTACTTTATGACAGCGAGAACAATTTTTTAGAACGTACTTTTCATATATATCTCGCACTTTTCATTGCTTAATTTACAAAAAAATGTACAATTTTAACATTTCTACTCATTGAAATTTAATGAATATTTGTGTGTTGAAGTATTTTGTAACAATATATAAAATAATAACTTTCTTTTATTTAATGAAGATACATTTTTATGGTTACATATACCTAGTAAAAATAGAGCATATATGGACATATATATTTTTTCTCAAATCATATATGAATATGTTTCATCTTTATTTACCATATATAGCCATATATGGATTAAGGATAAACGTATATGGACCATATATATTTAATTTTTACAAGGGATATATTCTTCAGTTTATACAAAAACTGGATCTTTTTGATTCATTCTGATTGACTGTGAACAAATTTCACCGAATAAAGCAGTGAAAAGCATTTTGGGTGGTTAGAAAAGAAAATTTCTGGATATTTTTATTCAGGAAGCGACGCGTCCGTGATTAGAAATGTAACACAATCTATGTGCGACCGAACGCTTATAGAATATAACGACGTGTGAAAGTTTGGAACACTGATTAATTAATAATCACCACCCAAGCTTTATTTAAATGGACGTATCTTATGAATTTGTTGCATCGGTTAATCTGAGTCGGTCGGGTACTTGAATTCTTAAATTATTTTGTCGACAAATAAACACAGTTTAAAGATCGGTTTCCGTTTGCTAAAAAGGTATTTGCATGATTTCATAAATGTTTCAGTTGCCTTAAATTTATCAGCTATTGCAGTTCATTGGGAATGAAGAAATTTATTTAAATATTATCACAAATTCATTAAGATATGCATGAACATTTATTAACTTTGAGTCTGGAATTGCATTTAAGATTTTCTAAATGTAATTTAGTTATACAGTCAGAGAAATTTCTTAGTATTTTATGATAACTCGAGGATATGTGTGCATTTATAGTATTCCTTATAATAAAAGTATGATAACATTTACCAGGTATATTTAAGGAAAATAGAAAATATGTTCAGGAAGGACTTGGAGTGGTGGTAAAGGTTCCTTCCCTGAAAAGTAAGATGTATTGGTATCCCGCAGGGCTACCAACATATCCCACTTTCATGGTAAATAAAATATCTTATTCAACTCGAAAAAGAGTGGTTTCAGGTTGGTAACCCTTCACCTTTGGCAAGGGTTACCAATTTGAAACCACTTTTTCCTCATTAAGTAACATACTATTATTCTTTGGTCACTAAATATACAAATTTCCCCGAGTTACTATAAAATATAATACCAACAACTAATACATTTCTTACCAGTATACTTTCCACCTCAAAATTACCTAACTTTCCTTCAGTGAATTATTTTTAACAGAGGTTTTCTTTATGTTTCAGAGCAACGACAAAACATGGTCCTGGATGACAACAAGATTCCAGCCTTCGGTAAATCGAAAAATACTGAGATATTAAATTTGTCATTTTAATTTTACCTGGGAAGATGCACGAGGCAAATTATTCGAGACAATTTCATACCATCCATTAACGAAGAAAAATATCAATTTGACAATTGAAGTAAACTGTGCTGTTTCTTGCACTGGCATTACAAACACGCAACAAGCTAGAGATAATAAAGTTAATAAAGTGCAATGCATCATAATATCCTTTAGGATGTTTTTCATCGTGTCAGCTTGTTGAATGCGAGCATATGGCGACATCCCTGTCAAGTAGTTAAGTAATCGCCGTTTGAATTGGTCTAGTCTACCGGGTGCATATTAACTAGCGCGTGATTCGAGCGGTGTAGGCAGCGGAGCATTGCACCGTCACTTTAATGCCCTGTCGTCTTTCCTTTTACTTATTTATACATTACTCTTTCTCTCTCTCTTCTCTTTCACGACCTCAAATTTCAGTTTTTTTTTTTTTTTTTTTTCTTTAAAACGTGACTCCAAGTTCAATCAATGGGTTTCTTTTAATGAGAATAACTATTCATAATGCATTTACACTTTTTACTACTTATACTGCAATTATAATGATTTCAATGTAAAAAAAAGTTTGAATTTAAGTTGTAATAACAATGCTATGAAGAGAGGATTGAGAGAGAGGATCGAACAAATTATATTAAATGTTTTTTTTTTAGTTTGAAAATAATGCAGCTTCAAAAGGCATGCTTAATTGAACAATCACGAATGATTGAATGACTTTTTTGCATCGTTCGACTTGAATTATAATTGTCAAGCAACCTAACACCTATCTGTGATGTTGGCGTTCACTTCTGAACACGCCACAAGTATAACGATTGATGATTACTGCGCCGATATTTCACTTGCATAACCGCAAGGAAGCTGCGAGGCACGTGTCGAGAAACACCAGACATTTGTATCCGGATTTTATATCATATGATATCCTGATATAAGCTCATAAGTTTCTCCATTACAACTCAATCGTAATGGCTTTAGTTTTTTTATACATTGCAGATAACATATTGTAAGGTTCTTATAAGGAAGATCGGTAATAAATAGGTTCATTGTTTTATCAAACGGAATCAAAGTTTGTACTCAATTTTTTGTTCAGGGTGTAAGAGAGTGTGTCAGTATAATATTTTATATATATCTTTTTGTGGTATTGCAATATAATTGGATTTTTATCAGTTGTTACCTAAAAAAATCTAAAAAAAAACCTAAAAAAAACTAGAAAAACCTAAAATCACCTGAAATAAAACACACTCAAGTTCACGACTAAGCTGTATTAGAAAAGATAGTTTATTTTGTAACTTCTTTTATGGTATAGTAGTGTGTTAGCTTCCATTTTCTTTTATTATTTAACAATATGGCATTTAGACGATGACTTGTGCACGTTCATCTTGGATATCATAGTAATTAATGCTATTGCAACAACTGGTACTCTGATATCCCCGACAAGTTTTGGCTTGAATTCTCTTACTTTACTGACTCAATTTCAATTCATTTCTTCATTCGGACGGTTGGTCGTGATTTTTTTTTTTTTATTTCCACTGTAATTGAATCCGGCGTCTTTCATTTGTTAATCCCGACAATTAATTAGTCAATTATTTCACTTCACTTTTGTTATCAATTGCCACTCGAAACGAGGCACTTGCGAATGCGCAGTGCGAATTTAATTTCCATGCTGCAATAATTGAGCACGAATTGTCATATTTAATATAATCATGTGAACTTTCTATTAGACGTAACATTCCCTGCATAATAATTTGAATTTCAAATTACATAAATACGTTTAATTAAATTAAATAATTATATTATCTTTCTCAGGGAAATTGTTAATTTAAGAGAAGAATCTTGCGAGTTGCAAAAGCGGTAATTCAAACTTTATTTGAATAAAGCATTATCTTCAAAGTTTCGCGAAGAAGTCGATAACCAATGATAATTGTTTTATAATGAAATTGTATTAATATTTTTTTTGAATAGTTTTATTTAGCATTTTAATATTCAATTTAGTTGTTTATGAATAGATATAACGTAAAGAATAACATGTTATTATTTTAAAATGAAATTTGTTATTGAAAGGTCTAATTATTTTCGATGTTATTGTTGACATTACAATAAAGTAGAGGGGAGTCTAGATAATGTGCTATTATGACTTAGTCATTAATTTTGGAACAGGTTGTTTTTTGAATTGGTTTCTGAAGTGTCGTATACTTTTATCGTGTCAAGACTGACGACTTATAAAGACTTTCATTTAATCCCTGGGACCAAATCTTATAACAACCAACCAGCCAACTAGCTAACCAACCAGTCAACCCACCAATCAAACCAACCATATAACCCAACCAACCAACTAGAGCCAACCAGCTAATCAACCCACCAATCAAACCAACCAATCAAATCAACCAAATAACCCAACCAACCAACTAGAGCCAACCAGCTAATCAACCCACCAATTAAACGAACCTATCAAACCAACCAATCAAATCAACCAAATAACCCAACCAACCAAATAGAGCCAACCAGCTAATCAACCCACCTATCAAACCAACCAAACCAAACAACCATTTAACCAACTAATCAACCCAACCAACCTACTGCAATAGTATCGTCACGAAGTAGTACCATCGTATATTATATCAGTGTATTATAAGCCCACCATACTAAGGAGCCAAAGTGGAGAAGAGTCGGTGAGTCAACATTAACTTCTAATATTGTTTTATAATATTAAAATATTAAATATTAATAAATATTATTGCATTATCACAAACAGATACTCATAAAATACCGTACCGATATCTTCTAATTAATTTTATTGCTAAAACGTCTTTTTGAGTTATTTCAATAAATAATTCTACAATAAAAAAAAACATTCGTTTATCGCAGTCGTATAATTAAGATGCGTTCAAATGGTAAGCGCAATTTCAGGACAATTAAAATAACTCAAATAAATATATTACCAACTAATAACAGCTTTCGTAAAAATCGTGACCAGAAAACTGAACGACGGCGAACAATAATGACAACGAAGTTTAAATGGAAGAGGGGGGGGGGTAAAAGGGAAAAACTTTAACCGCAAGTCAGTTGCCGGCTTTTTATCGCAACTTTGCAATTACGTTGCGTACATAATCGGATAAGATGTTTATACGAACAATGCATGCTTAGGTTGATTCGCGTTGAAGCGAGGCGCGCGCTTTGATGCTCGAATGTAGGAAAAAAAAGGGGAAAGAAAGAAATAAGATAAACGGCGAAGAAAAACGCGTGGCGGAGTAGTGACGCAAAATATTTAGCAACAATTTGACGGAGACACGGCTGAAAGTTGAATCGCGACCGATCAGCCTTGGACTTATTGCACTTGGGATGCTGCGGAGATGTTTAGATATTCGTCGGGTCGAAATATGCGCGCTTTGGTGGAACGCTCGGAAATCCACCGTGGTTTAATCAATTTTTGCCATCGTTGACTTTGCCCCTACGATAAATTATATACCTTTTCCAGTTCGCGAATAACAATTAACTTTTTCACCGAAGTATCTTACGATTGGTATCAAAAAAGTTGTGAAAAAAATCACCTCGTCGGGGATACGAACACAGATCTTGTTATAGTAGATGGTAGCAATTTCCATAAATCGAAAAACACTTTACTTTTTTTTTCGAATTTTTGCCATAAATTTTGCGACTTTTTGCCGTAGTTGAAGAATTGATACTATTTTTAAAGTTATCCTGCGAAATTGTAAATATAAGAATAATAAAAAGAAATAAACATCTCCACGACGACCAGTTTGCAATAAATCCAATAAGCTTCGTCTGCATATATACACTGAGCAAAATAGTATAGTAATCCTGGACTCTATGTGTTCCTGTATAAAATAATGCTGGTTAATGTGAGAATAGGTACTACAGTTCTGATAATTGATACCTGAAAAAGTGACACCATTTACCAGACTATCTGGTAATATTCTTAAAATTAACACATAGAGTCTCAGAATGTCAGAAAGTATAGTAACTTTCATTATTTTATTTTTCTCAGTGTACTATACTAGGTTGATTGGTATAATATATTATAGATTCATGAACTGTATATTTCGGGGACGCACCCTCAATTAGTGTGGAGATATTTAAGCCGGGGTTTACACTTGAAGTTGGTAACAAAGCGTTCAAAAAACTATCTGGTTCTCACTTACAAAGTACTTCTCTGACGTTTACATTATTATACTAATGCGAGTGACAGGGAAAGTATTACGTAAGAGAGAACCGGGGTAGTTTTTTGAACGCTTTATTACCAACTTCAAGCGCGAGTCCTGGCCTAAATATTTCCACAATGCCCTTAATTTTATCCAGAAGATATACGCCTGAAATTTATAATAATAATAAAAGTAATAATAGTAATATTAGTAATAATAATAGTAATATTAGTAATATTAGTAATAATAATAGTAACATTAGTAATAATAATAATAGTAATATTTTAATTTTGGTGGAAATTTTGAAATTAGCTAATGGAAAAATCTCATCAAGGGAGTTACTCTCCCGCGACATCTATTTTTTTTAAAATTTAACTAAACTATTAACACTGGAACCAGGACCGTGTTGGCCGGGAGCGTCTTCACAATGACTGTTTCATATGTAACTATTTTTAGGACGACCTCAAAATCGCAAATGTGCTACACATATCATTTTAGGTCCTCGAAATATACATTTCATATCCATTATATATTGTCATCCTTTTATCACGGTAAATGAGCTTAAATTAAGAATCAAAGATAAAGAAAGAAATTCAAATGAGGATAAATTATGTTTGTAATTGGTAAGAGCGATTTGGATCTCATTCCATGATGTTCTTTCCTTCCTTAAGCATAGTTTCAAAACAATGAGAACGCGCGACGAATGTATCGCTTTGGAAGATCGCACGGGGAGAAAAAGATTTTTTTGAGACATTGTTAAAGTGTGAAACACCGTACGCGTTATTACATAATTCCGGTATATAACGTGCCAATGAAATGTTTGTGTCGTTGCATTATTCAAATGTTATTACATAATAGTTTTTCTTGTATTATATTTAAATATATAATGTTGCAACATGTTACAGTTATTGTCTTTGTCCCCTTCTCACAGATTATATGTGAAAAGTGGATAAATTTTTATTCTATTTAAGGGGATACATTGGTTTTTGTGATAAATTTTCATTTCTCTAAGAATTTTCAGACTTGACTATCTTAAATAAAAATTAGTCTTTTTATTCATATTTTAGTAAAAATATTTTTAGTCAGAATTATATTTTGACTGTAATATATTTAAATAGTCTAAATATTTATCTAAAAAATTTTGAATTAAATTTTTACCAACAATATTCCATTAATCTTTCAAGCCATGAACAATAATTTATATTTATTGTACCCAAAAATTGTTCTATATTTTAATTAAATTGCTTATTATAAAGAATTCCCAGACTAATTTGAATACAAATGACAGGAAAACTGGGCAATCTGTTGCAACATTAAAGACCTTGTTTGCTTGGTAATTTTTAATGTAACGACAAAAGGCTGACAATCCGAACAGCAAATTTATTCATTCCCATACGATTACTCTGTATGGAAATTCAGCATAACTCGTTACAAAATTGTCTTCTGTTACAATTTTAACAGGGCAACTGTTGTGAGAAAGTGGAGGTTTACTTTTCCATAAACCGGTGACAGATCCATTTAGGTACAATGACACTGTTTATTAACTCTTTTGATAAAATGCTCACAAAATGATTCTCGTTTCGTTTTAATTAAGTAACGTGAAACTTCATTTCATTCATTCATTCGAATTACATTAATTATCTTTATCAATTTGTAAGATAAGTTCCAATAAGATTTTACATCATTTCTTTGTAATAGTGTTATTAAGTTGAAATGAAAAGAATGGAAGATAAAGGTAAAGAAAATTATGAGAAGAAAATTATGCGAAGGCATGAAAATTATACTCGGTTATAAATTACGTTTTCAGAAAAAAAAGTCGTAATTACGAAAACTTGAGTCTTGAATTTAATGGCATAAAATGTGGGGTATTTGAAGGAACAATTTTATATGATGGTTGTAAAATTTCTGGCATTTTGATAGCATTAGTCAAAATTTCTTTGCATTTGGATAAAAAAGAAATCGAATGAGAAATAACAAAATGTCTTAAATTTTAAAATTGGATGATTAATAACACTTGTTAAATTCAGTATAGGAAGTTTTCTTCTTCCTCTCCATAAATATCAGGTTAATTGATTGCTTAAAGTTCTCTCTTATATCGCACCTGCAACTGAGATAGTTACTATGGTAATCAACCTTCGAACATATGTAAATTGTTCAGTTTCTAAACTTTTTATGTTCTTCCATTATATAATACCATAATTTGCATGACTATCATTAAAAGCTTAATTTTTTTTTAAATAAAATTACCCAATTTTTGAACAATTGTTCCACATACTTATCTAGTGATATTTCCTTGAGAAAAATTATCAAATTCTGAGACTGACTTATATAAAAGATTCATCATTTGTGTTAGTAACATTTGCAAGCTTCGTGCAATCATTAAATTTAATAAACAACAAAAAGTTAAACTCGTTAAATGTGTTGTTAACTCTTGGCAGTTTATTCTTGCGGGGTAAAGCTACAATTATTTTGTGACGTAAATAAAAAAAGAAGATAAAAAAATACTTTATGGAAGACCTTGTTGTGTTGTTGTTGTGTTACCATTATGTCACAGTCAAAAATTTGTTATTTTGCTTAATTGAATTGAAGATTGTACTTTTAATAAACGGTATGATTAATTCTAAAGCGACTGTTAAGACGTAATTGTGCATGAATTCACTTTCAATGACACATTAACCAAGATCTAGTGGCGCGATACATAATCCCATACGGTAATCAGTCATTTCTCCCATTGCATATCATATTTCTCAGTGCTCATCATCGTGAGAAATTCACGGAGAGAAATTGCGTAATAGTTACCATTATACTTTTCAGTGAGTCGGGAATATTATATTGTTACTATTTAAAAAAAAAAAAATGGGACCAAGGAATTGAACTCTATCTTCGGTCACCGATCGTGACCTTTACCCCCACTCTACATCGTCGTTTAGAAATATTTGTTATGAGTTATAATAAAATATAGTAGCAATTATTAATAAATTTGGTAATTATTGGATATAGTACCCCAAAACCATATTTGGTCCATATATATGTTAACAAATTGAACAGAATGGATATAGATGTTTTTCCTTAATCCATATATGGCCACATATGATTGATATATGGCAATAATTGATTTCCATATAAGGAAATTATTAAATACATATATGGCTAGAATATTATATTAATTGTTATCATATATCAACCATATATGGCCATATATGGATTGAAGAAAAACATGTGTTTCCATATATGAATCTTTTATTTCCTTATATGAAATTGTTAAATCATATATGGAACGTATTTTTTTGGAGCTGATTAGAAATTTGCAAAAAATAAAAGTTATTGGCCAAAAATGGCCAATATATCCAATATTACCCTATCTAATCCAATATTACCGTGTTCAGATGCAATATTACCGTATCCAAATGCATTATTATCGTATCCAAATGCAATATTACCGTACCCAATCCAATATTATCTTATACAATTCAATATTACCGTACCCAATCCAATATTATCCTATACAATTCAATATTACCGCACCCAATGCAATATTATCCTATTCAATTCAATATTACCGTACCCAATCCAATATTATCCTATACAGTTCAATATTACCGTACCCAATCCAATATTATCCTATACAATTCAATATTACCGTACCCAATCCAATATTATCCTATTCAATTCAATATTACCGTATCCAATCTAATATTACCGTATCCAATATTACCGTATCCAATCCAATATTACTATATCCAAATGCAATATTACCGTACCCTATACAATCCAATATTACCCTATCCAATTCAATACTATCATATCCAATAATCACCATAAATTTTTTTCCGTTTAATCCAACCAATTTAATGCAACCTGCGCCGAAAAAGGAGGTTTTCGGTTCGCCTGGGATTTTCAGTAGCGCGCGCCAATTATCGCGAAAAATATATCGATTGAAAAGTGAAACTGATCGAGCGTGCGCGCGCGCGCTCGCGGGCATTTCGTAACGAACACGTGCGTAAAGTTTCGCTCCGAGAGCCCCTTCTCCTTGATAGCAACACAACAAAGCGATAACTCGCGCCCAAGTCTCTTCTCTTTCCCCGCTAATCGATGCCAATTGACGAATCATTTTCTTTCATCAATCACCAACGATGGATAGTTTGCAATCGAAAAAGAATCTGTGCCGCCGATCGATTAATCAAACTAAACGACTTTAATAGAATGATTTCGATGTAAATGCGAGGCGAGGGGTTAAAACCTTATTGGCGTGTGACAGGTGCGAGTATAAAGACTTTCGCATTTGGAGTAGTCGTGCAAATTATTTTCAGTGTTGCAAGTTTTCTTAAGAACAACCTTTTCTAATACCACAATAATATGGTACTTTGGAGGGGGGTGGGGTGGGGGGTTAGTTTATTTAGATAGTAATAGATGTGTTATCTTTAAAGCTTAAAAGAAATTTTTATGTAAAGGTTATTTTTATTAGTTTAGGTAATTTTTAAAAGTTTTTGAAGAAAAAGGAAAGATATTTTTAGTATTAACATTAAGCATAAAAGTTATGTAGTTTAATTTAATTAGTATAACTCTAATGATTAATCCAATAATTAGATGCAATAAATCGTATCAATATTAAAAGTTTGGTATCATTTACCAGACTTTTTTGTAACGTTTATTGGGCATAGAGTTCGAGGGTACCAGAAAGTGGGATAATTTTTAATAATTTTTAGACAAATTTAATTTTGATTTCATTTTGTTAATGTTTTTTTGATAACTCCGTTAGTTTCGTCAAAGCAATCTTTCCTTTTTTGCAAAAAACTGTTTTCTTGATAATTTCCTTAGTTTTGTTAGTTTCGTTAGTTTTGTTAGTTTTGTTAGTTTCATTAGTTTCGTTAGTTTCGTTAAAGCAATGTTTCCATTTTTGCAAAAGACTAAAAAGGATGTTTTCTTAATAATTTCGTTAGTTTCGTTAGTTTCTATCCTAAAATTCTCATGAAATCTCGAAAAAATCACGAAAATTTCTGTCTTTAAAATTTAGAGGGTGGTAGATTCCGTAGTTTCTTTATATTACATATACGTAATATATCAAACATCCCGGCAATTTTTAACATATTCACTGAAAAGATGGGAATATTGGGGCCCATGGAGCGCAGTTGTAAATTCGGGTTGCAGTTACCTCGCGAAAAGTCAAGGCAAGTTCCATGGTGTCCCAATTGAGGGTAGGGCCGATTGTCCGACACGGAGCATCACCACTGTCCGGAATCTGGCGTCAATTGAAACATAAAGGACGTTAAAGCGGCACATGAATGCGGAGATGTGGCGAGCGCGCACGCGAATCGCGCGCGATCGGTAGCGAACGCGCGTTGGATCGGCACTGAAATGGCTCGGAATTGGCCTCGGCGTTTGGCTGCGCGCGCGCGGCTTACCGAACCAACGGGCCGGCTGTGACTGCACGGCGCACGCCGGCAAGCTCGGATCGGCCGTTGCGGGCTTCTTGCTCGCTCGCTCGTCCGCTCGCTCGAGCGCTGCCCATACAAATGCACTAGCGTTTCCTTACGCTCGCTCGCGCGCACACACGAAAACGGCCCGGCGACTCGGCCGGCGACTATCATCATCGCGCCGCGAGATGTGCTTCCTCGAGTGCCGGCGCGCAAACATTGCCCCGCTAGCCACTCATTGAGGAAGTGTTGACTTTTAGTAACGGAGATTCAACAAGCAAATGACAGTAGCCGCTGTTTGGAGAATGCCGAGCATTTGCACTGGCAAGACATTTCAGTTGACGCTCGGTATAAATAATTTGTTGCTCCTTTTATGTCAACTGCAAAATAGTGGTATTTATTTTGCGAAAATAAATATGTCCTGCGATAAATGATTGGGGGGAATTATATCTGTAGTAACTTTTTTTTAGAATGAATTATTGATTTCGTAAATATTTGTTAAAAAATCAATATTGAAAGTTAAACTACATTTCATAAGTCAAACTAGTTTTAAGTATCTGAACCAAATTTCATATTTATCTTTTTTATTTAAGGAAATTAACGTTTTTAATACATTTGGTGAATATACTAAGTTCACCTATTTACCTTTGTAAATAAAAAAATTTCAAAAATAAAATTCAGTTGAACGCTTTAAAGTTAGAAATTGTAAAATAGGTAACAAAATTCTTCTTTTCATTTTCTTGAACTTTCAATAACCCTTTTTTAAAGTTTTTTTTTTTAGAATTATTTTCTGGAACTAAAAAATTACAGTAATGAAAAGTGGTATTAAAGTATAACTACTTTTAATAATGAATATTATATACATAAAATAAATCAATTTTCTTGCTTTAATCCAATCGGACAAGTCTTTGAATGTAAAAGTTCTTTTTTTTTTAAATAAAATTTATTACATATATAATTTTTATCTTTTAAAGATATTTTTCTTCACGAAATAGTTTATATTTTTATTGAAGGTTGCGGTAGACTCCCGACGAGCCAAGCTATAAATTAATAAAACATGAAATAACATGAAAATAGTGCCGCTACACTTTCTTCCTTTAGATTTATTATGAGTGACATTATTGCTTTTTAACAATTATTCATTATTTAATGGATTTAAAATCATTTAATAATTTGTGTTTTCATTTTATTTTATCAAAATATCATAGCTTATCAAAATGTTCATTACTCGTTACCAGATTTTTACAGAAATTTTGGTTTATTTTATATATATATTTATAGTTTAACTTTTGGCATTCATTTCGCAAGGAATAATACTGTAATTTTACAAAAAACTGTTTATCAGTGTACATCAAATTAAATACAAAAAAAATGTTATTCTTAACAATTTAAGTTATGAAATTTGTCTTTGCTATTTCAAGTGTTCAATAAAGAATTAACGGCATCCAACGTGTGACATAATAAACATTTTATTCATTGCAGAAATATACCCGAGATAAGTAGAAACGTTGCTACTTGCACATACTTTATATTTCTTTCCGTAAACATAAGAGTTAATATGATAAAAATTGTATCTTTAATAAACGGCACAAGTTTCCCGTTAATGATAATATTTTATAATTTTTAACTTCTCGTTTCCCAGCTAATTTCAATTTCTACTTTTACATTACATTCAACAATATAAATGTCACACGTAAAGTCTTTTGATAATCAGACCGTAAAAGTAAACAAACGGTATCCGTACGACTGATTAAAAACGAATTTTGAATTTCCTCGAGATACGTTAGTTCCGTTGCATTGTAAGGTCTTATTATTTTAACGTAACTTTCATATGAATTTGGTAATTAGTTTTGTTAGTTTTGACAATTCGTTTATCAGTTTCATAATAATAGTTTAGTTAGTTTCGTTAATTTTGTTAGTTTCGTTAGTTTTGACATTTAGTTTATCGATTTTATAATAATATACTTTTGTTAGTTTTGTTAGTCTTGTTAGTTTTGTTAGTTTTGTTAGTTTTGACAATTAGTTTATCAATTTCATCATAT
Source organism: Leptoteleia sp. ZL-2020 (assembly GCA_022817305.1). Taxonomy (NCBI): domain Eukaryota; kingdom Metazoa; phylum Arthropoda; class Insecta; order Hymenoptera; family Scelionidae; genus Leptoteleia; species Leptoteleia sp. ZL-2020. Next base: position 39,317 of record JABFPN010000118.1, on the reverse strand, counting down.
AGTTTTGTTAGTCTTGTTAGTTTTGTTAATTTTGTTAGTGTTGTTAGTTTCCACAATTAGTTTTTTAATTTCATAATAATATATTTTATATCTGTACCTAATTTTTATCTACTTAATTAATTAATTAAACATCAATAAATTTTTAGCATTTTTATAAATACATTATGAATTAAACCTTAACAATTATTAAGATTAGCTACACTAAGGGAAAAAGATCTCAATTTGTAATAAAAAAATTACTAATTTGGCATTATACTTACAGAACATCATTATATGGAGAACTAAATTACTAAAACTTGTTAAATTAGTTTATTAAAAACAGTAATTACACGTAGACTCGTACAATTTAACCTGTTTATAAAATTTTAGTCAACTGTTTAATAACTGCTTTATGAAGGACATAGATAATAGTTTAGCCACACCGAATAGCAACATCTAACGTGCAAAACATGAAATAAAAAGTTTGCCAAAATTTAGAATTCACTTTATTACAATTTGCAATCTCTAGTTTCTAGTGTTTAATATCCTTTTCTCACCGTGTATTGGTCATATTATTTTTCATTGTTTTCCTTTCAATTATTAGTCAGCAGTTAAGTATCCAATGCTATATCATGTAGTTTTTTTTTTTTTTCATAACTTAAAGTCAACTTTCATTTTCATTTATTAATGGTCACTTCTTCAGCTGTCAATATCATTCTAATGAGTTATTTGAGATTACGCAATCTCGGGTATTAAAGTGAATTTAAAATTCCCTTTAATAATTTTCAAATAAATTACTTGTTATTGATGAAAATGCGTGCTTTTTATTTCCTTTGCGCATTTATAATTTGCAATTATCTTAATTTATTGACCAGTACTGAGCAAACATCAATTTAATATTAATTATTATTTTGGCGTTTAAGGAATTATATGATGTTTTAAGAATTACATTGTTGAGGTACACTGATGAACAGATTCCAAGTTTAAAATTGAAAATTTAAAGGTTAAAGTCTTTTCTATAGACGAAGAATAGAAGAAGGAAAGAGGAATTTGAGGAAAATCTTAAAAATAATTCTGTCGTATAATAAATCTCGTACAAAGCAACCGAATTGGCACGCGATAGAGGGAGAAGAAAAAATTTGATTGTCATGTCGTGGATGACCGATGAGAGATGAATATTATCACACTTGGAATCAAGTTAAGAATCAACTGAGTTAACTTCACCAAATAATACTCTTTTTTTTTTCGTGGTCTTGATTTATTTGTATATTATATATATAGATTAGTGACTTTGATAATGACAATAGAAATCTAACGTAACAATAAAGGAACAATTTGATTTTCATTTTTAGGACGTGGTTTCATTTTTTTTTTTTATATTTATTGGAAAAAGAATGATATGTTTGAGTCGCGTGAGAAGCAATACTGGATTTACACAGTAAAAGTCAGCCAAGTATACGTATTAAAAATGAATAAAGATAAACAGGGATTATATCGTCTCTCATTATTTTTCAACGCTTATAATTATCTGTCCTTTACAATGTGGTTTCGACATTATTTATCGTACTGATTCAATATATTATTTTCATACATTGTTGATGTTGTATATAAAATAACATTCCCCGACAGTTTACAACGAAGTTTACACAATTCGTAATTGGAATTGAATTAAATGTATTATTAAAATAATAAGAATAATAATTAGTTTGAGTAAATAAAAAGAAATAATTAATTTGTAATTAGCCCTTAGTAAAAATGAGACACATATGGTCCATATATGGTCTATATATGTTTTAAATATTTCATATGAGGAAATAAAAAATTCACATATGGTCCATATATGGTCTTTCTTTAATTCATATATGGATTCAGGAAAAACATATATTCTTATATGAATTTCTTACTTCCTTATATGAAATTCCATATATAGACCATATAAGGACCATACATGTCTCATTTTTATTAGGGGCCTAATTTTTAATCATGGTATTTGCCAATTTTTTCTTTTGTAATGCTAATAAAAAATTAACGTCTAATAAGAATTTGCAAGCAACAACGTGATTTAAAATTAAACGCAGAAAATTAAAAGTTTATTTTAATACTAAAATGTTATTACGCGATTACGCTCAAAGTGTTATTCTCTTTGAATACGTAACTGTTACTTCCGCAAAAAAAAAAAAAAATAGTAAACCATGATACTGACTATATTACCATGAATTATCGGCGAAATTAGTTATCCGATAATTCATGAGCGTATCGCGATTATCCTGCGGTATTGTTTCTCACTTAATTATTAGATATGGATGACAACAGATTTGATTTACAACGTAAATCATGTATGCCTTTGCGGCTGTCTCTTTTGCGAATAAATTAACATTTTTTGTAACATCGTAATGACCATTTTTTTTTTAAATAAACTTTTCAACGAGACCTTAGAAAGCGATAAGTAAGAGTGTTTTCATTATAAATATTTATTTTTGATTTTTGTTATATTAACGATTGAATTGAAACGGTCCATATATGGTCCATATATGTTTTAACAATTTCATATAAGGAGATAAAAAAATCATATAGGGACATGTATGTTTATTCGTGGTCCATATGTGGTCCATAAGTGGTCCATAAGTGGTCCATAATATTCTAGCCATATATGCCTTTAATAATTTCCTTATATGGAAATCAATGTCACATATAAGTCCATGTATGAATTTTTTATTTCCTTACATGAAATTGTTAAAACATATAGGGACCATATATGGACCATATATGTATCATTTTTACTAAGGACTTTCCTAATTATTATAGAGAAGTATATTAACATTTTTTTAATGAAACATTCCGGGCAAACCCTCTGAATAATCAATACAAAATTAAAAAGTCCTTTCTAATCTCCGACCGCAACTTCTCAGTTACGTGCATCCAAACTACATAGATTATCCTCGATTTGGCGTTGCGTTAAACGTTGTAATAGCGGCGCGAGAAACGTTACGACCGCCGAGCGAGTGGGGAGGGGGAATCTCACTTAAACGTATCGGTTTAAGTGAAAAGTGTCTTATCACTCGGTGGCATAACGGCTCGAATCCTGAATCAATGAGCAGAGCAACCGACTGTTTGGTTTCGATTCAGCCTCTTTGTGTCTATGGTGAGCAACACTTTCGATTCTTGGGTCAAGGCCGAACAAAGGCAGCGCGGCAGCGTAGGAGAAACTGAAAATGAATAGGTGCTCTGCTGCACACCAAGTCGAAACCGCGCCGCGCCGATTTCCATTGCCTCGCTAACAAAATTTCTGCTACCGTAACTTTGCGACCTTTAACGACATTCACGGCTGCGAACTAATTACAAAACGTTGCTTCATTGTGGTGAAAAATGTGGTACAAGAATTAACGTTACTTGTCGTGATGTCATTTTAATAATACTTATATTTACAATTGATAAATTTTAAAATATTATAATTTTATAGCTTGTAAAAAGGTCAAGCATGGTAAAAATGAAACATATATAGTCCATATATGGTCCATATATAAGGCAATTAAAAATTCATATATGTATTTCATAATTCATATATGGTCCATATACAAGGCAATAAAAAATTCTTATATGTATTTCCTTATTCCATATATGGTCCATATATAAGGAATAAAAGATTCATATATGTCTTTCCTTAATCCATATATGGTCCATATACAAGGCAATAAAAAATTCTTATATGTATTTCCTTCTTCCATATATGGTCCATATATAAGGAATAAAAGATTCATATATGTCTTTCCTTAATCCATATATGGTCCATATATGTATTAACAAATTCATATATGGTCGATATATAGCAATAATTGATATAATATTCTAGCCATATTTGCATTGAATAATCTCCTTATATGAAAATCAATTATTGTCATATATCGACCATATATGGCCATATATAGATTAAGGAAAAACATGACCATATAAGAATTTTTTATTTCCTTATATATGGACCATATATGTTTCATTTTTACTATGGAATCATTTAAAAATACAGAGTTATAAGTTATTATAATTTGTCCGACGATTCTCGTTAAATATCTTGTTTACTACCTAAAAACGATTACCACGGTATCAAGCGGTAATTATTATCAAGTTCATTAAACTCCGCGTGCATTGTCAGTCGATTGAAATTTATTTCTCCGGTCAAAGAGAATGAATATTTGAACGGAGAGCTGAAATATATTTTTTTTTTTCAATGCTCCTCGGCGTTGATTTACGACGACTTTTCGTGAGCCTTAATTACTAAATTAAATTAAAATAAATTAAATCGTCCTGTTGCGGGCATCGAATTTGAATTTCTAATTTCATAACAACGCGGGGAAATGCTTTAAGCGCCTCGATACAGTGTAACCACCTGTTATTACTTGGTGTCCCATAACAGTCGCACGTTGATCTTTGCCAGCATGTAAATGTATTCATTTAATAAAACCGGTTATACAGTTCTCCATGTACCACGTATTCGCGGCCTTGGGATCGGCAACTATAAATAACAAGCATTTAGAGGCATTGTGGCTCCACATAACTTCAGTATTCCCGATGTTTCAACGTGCAACGGTGCCGCCACTGTTGCAATAAATCCAAAGTTTCCGATCGAAAGATATTGAACAGAGATAGCCATACTTTAATCCGGTCTTGAACACTTGAACCCCGGTATAGTGGTCACTTGGGTTCAACCTTAGTTCAATAACTAGGGATAATGAACTGCTAGTGAGGCTTGTAAACACTTGTGATACTGTAAACTTAAGTTTACTACTGGTAACACTAGAACACCAACACACTAAAACTAGAATAGAAATTAGTACTCGCTATAGTGGACTTTAAAATGATATCAATGGAAATTAACTTGGTTTGGAAGTTGAATTAAGTGAATGATGCAGGTGTACTTAATTATGTATAAGAGCATTTAATAATTTACTGATAATTTATTTAAAGGAATAAATATTAAAAGTATATATAATTCTGGTTTATTATACAATATAAATGAATGTTATTATAGTAACTATTAGGAAGTTGTTCAACTTATTGTCTTGTGCGTTGTTCAAGTACCAATGAGCAAATAAGGCTGAAAAGGAAGTTGGAAAATCTAAAATTACAAAGTATTCAACATTCTTAAATCAGTTATAGTACCACGTTTATATTTTAAATATGGTTTACTAACTTGTGTCTTCTTGGTTTGTTACCCAACCAATGACTGGTTCAGCTTTATTTTGCCTTTTAAGCCAATCGTTTAATGGTTGAAAGTACTTTAGCATGGAACTAATATCTAATTTATTGGTTTTCCCTCGTGTCATGTGTCGCACTATGTGCTGCCAGTTTTGTGATGAACCAATTGATAATATTTCTCTAATTAAATTATAATTAAGTAGGTACAAAAATTAGTTTATTGTCTATCTTGAGTATATGGTAGTTTGTTATATTATTTGATTGAACTTACGATAGTAAACGTCCTGCTTCTCGAGATCTATATATGTCACAAGTGTGCAAATCGCCAGTATGACCAGATACGTCACATAAGGATTCAAATAATTGGAATTGTAAAACAATACCGACAAAGTAGCTGAAAAAATTCAGTCATAAATAGAAGATATTACTTGAATAAATTTAAAGACAGTACAAATGGAACATTAAAATTACTTTGTGTATGGCATATCAGCTGGTATATGATATTTCGATGCTGGATCAAAGTCCCGTTCAGTTCTTGTAATTGGAGGTGTTAGCCCCTGATATTGCAAACGTAATTCCCACCATCTTGTAGTCATGTCAGCTACACCATCACTGAAAACTCTCCATCTCCACTAACAAATGTTTTATTTAAAATTTTAGTTTATCTATATCATATCCCTGTTGAAAAATCAATCTGAAAACCTGTATGGGAATTATATTATAGAAACCAAATAGGATCCCCTACACTTTAGTTTTTGGCAGCATTATAGGATCCTATTGTAGGATCCTATAACAAAATTCATACTAGGATCCAAAGTAGGATCCTATAACAAAAATATGAAACAAGATAGGATTCTACCAGGTTTCCACAATATAATTTCCATATATACGATCTCAGATTAATTTTATAACAGGGCAATTCATTATTGAGATTATAATTTGTAATATACCTGATCAACTATATATGCAAACGGCAAGTAAGCAACTTTTTGCAACGCCATTACCATTAAAAAGTTGATATTATTTTCATAATTATCTGTTAAGTTGGTGTAAAGTCCAATTTTATGTAAATGCTTTAAAGAAAAGATTGACATTCCAATAGCATCGCTAACAGCCTCGTGAAACCCTGAAAACATTGTATACATTAAAATAAGTATTAACATTTTTTTTCACTTTCTTTTAATCTTGACATCTCATGATACTGTTTTTTATATAAATTATACCTGGTATAACTTCGTTACGAAACAAGAAAGGTTGATCCTTGTATTGGAGATAATATTGTAAATGTGCCATTTCGTGGTATGTTGACAACAAGTAGTCCATTGTAATTTTAGTGCACTGTTTGATTCTATAAAATAATTGTTAAAAGAATGTTAAAACAAATTACTAGCTTTTATTAGTAAACTGGGTATATATAGTTAAATTCTGATAATATTCCCCAAACATCAATTTTAAATTTTACAGACTTTAATAAACTATGAAAACTGACAAATATGTACAATATTTAAACACTGTTTATGAACATATATTTATATATATAAATGCATAAATATAAATTTATATAAAACAGATATATACATATTATTATAAAAATGATAGTTTGGACAAGTTCGTAACTTGTTTACTAACAATCTCAGTAATATTTCTTAATCTTTTCTCTCCATGTAGGGATAAAAAATAACTTTCTTTAATGCCCTAGGGCCTCTTATTACTAACTTAAAATTGTGTACCTGTAATCAATTCTGTTACAAAAATCCCACGCACTTGGTGTACACTTTACTTCCCTATCTATCGGTTTTTCAAACATAGATGACTTCCAAAATTCAGGTGGCATTGGTTTCATACCTAAAGACGTGAAAAATTCTTCTGCCATCTGAAACATTCTGTATAACAAATTGTTTATAATTGTTATAATTGTTTGAAAATCAGAAATGAATTTAAACACATCTACTGACTTTTTACTAATCTATTGTTAATTTTTAGTAGGGTATTAGTTTAGGTAATCCTCTTCTATCGAAGGTTTTATTTATTTTAGGAAATAAATAACTACCGGATCGGTGTAAAATCTTGAAGCATCATTTCTACTGTGACGTCAAGTTTTCTGAAGGAAGGGTACGGTTGCACCAGGTCGTAAATTGCCTCCCAATTTTGTGCCCACATGTTGCCGAAAATGTGAGCTGGCAATGGTCCATCCCTTCTTATTCTGTTCCCATACGTGTCAATTAATTTTCCTCTGACATAGGTGAATAAATTTTTGTACAAAGGCATTGCCGCTGATATTAATTCGGCGATATTTTGTTGAAAGTAATCGTCCTCGTATAATTCACGCATTTGGTCTCCTGCGTCAGCAAATCCTGACGAATTTCAATTGATATTAACACACATATATGTCTATATCTGTTTGACTTTTACTAGGATATAGTTCTTCAAAGGTGAATAATTTTACCATTAACTCTGGACGCTTGATTTGCCAGTTGAATGTACCTCATATATTTATTTCTTAGGGGTGGTCCAACTGCTTCTCGCCAGGCTTGCCAATAGTACAATAATTCATCGTAATTTCTGGACTGTGCCATAATTTTATTAACATCTAAAATAAACAGTATAGTAAAACTGTTGGGTTAATCCAAAGTAATTTATAATCAATGTATGTGTGTATGAATACAAAGGATTACCATGATCCAGTTCCAAATTGCAAGAAGACGAAGTCATTCTTTTATAAGGACAAAGTCGTGCCCTGATATATAACTCCTTCATTTCGACTATCAGATGATGAATCTGTAAAACAATATAGAAAATTTTTTTTATCTTTGCTATTAAAAGTGAAAATTCTCAAAGTTGAGTCAACCTTGAGCTTTGCTTGTTTCAATGTTGAAAAAATATTGAAAATGAGTTGATCTATTACTGACTTGAAGATTAACAAAATCATATAGTTATTCTATTTGGATTTTAGTCCAAAATGAAACATATTACCAATTCTTAATTTAAAATTTGTTTGTTAATAATTGGGAAAGCTTACCTCATTAAATTTGTCATCAGTCAGAGAATTACGACCTTTAACTGCGATCAATTTCATTTGCCTTCTCGCGACCGAATCAGGAAGCCTGCTCCAGGCAAAACTTACAGTTTTACGCCATGAGGCCCGGTCAAATTTTAATTTTATCGTTTGCTGTTCTAACTTAAAATTTAAGAACAAAAAAATTTAATTCATTCAAAGTGTGCAAAGTGTTTCTTTGCCTGCAAAATTGCTAAAATTGAAAGCTGCTCTTCAGTGAATCTCCCTGGTAAAAATGAAATATACATAGTCCATATATGGATCAACATATATGGAAGAAATTGGACCATATATGAACCACATATGTTTCATTTTTACTAGGCTTTATATCTTATTTTGATAAAAATATCCCAATTAACTTTTACTTTGAAATTTATATATACCATTGCGATTTCTGTATAAATTGACATTACCATTTTTCTTCGATTGACGTCCGTGATATTTGTCGCAAAGTTCCATTGTGCCGTCATTACTCTGGTACACATGAGCGAAGCTTCACGATCATATTCTCTTAAAAATTGAAGTGCTTCACCCAAGTTGATATTTATTCCCTGTGAATGTAGTCTTTGGTTTAATACAATAAGAACTTTTATTTTTAATTATATTAATACTGTTAAAACATATATGGACCATATATGGACCATATATGTTTCACTTTTACTAGGGGACAATTTAATTTAATATTTGATTGATATCGAAATTCAGGATAGAAAGTTTCAATGTCATTTTTAACGACTCATTAAGTGAGGAAACAGTTACTAAATAATAAAAGAACATTGTACATAACTTATAAAAGATTTTCTATAAAATATGACCTTTTTTTTCTCTTTCATTTAACAGTTTATTATACAGAAATCCATTACCTCTAAATATCTTGCGTGATATTTATTTATTAGTTGCAACGTGATCCAGATTATTCCTAGTAATGTTCCCCTCGCGTTGACCATTTCTCACGATTTTCAATTATTTTATTCACAAATTGTATTTCATTCAATGTTTACCACACACCCAGGCGGCAACTGTGCTCGTTATCTTTGCAGTTATTCGTTCATAAGTGTACTTTTGCACAGTGTTTTCTTGATCAGGCAGCCAATGCAAATATTAAATGAGTTTCCAATTCTTCTTACAATTTCGTTCATCGTGATTACACTGCACATCGAATCATTAAATAGTTACCTTGAAATAAATCAGTTCTCGTTACATTTTATGGATTTCTATTTTTATTATTTTTCAATATATATTCACATAGATTTGTTTTAAACTGTTTTATTTATAGTAAATTCTTTTCTACTTGAAAACGAGGTTAAAATACATATTCTCAATTTATATACCATAGTGAAAATGAAACATATATGTTCCATATATGGTCCATATATGTTTTAACAATTTCATACAAGAAAATAAAAAACTTATATGTAGACACATGTTTTTCCTTAAACCATATATGGCCATATATGGATGGTATATGGATCATATACAGACCGCATATAGATTATACATGGACCATATATGCTTCAATTTCTACTAGGAATACTCCATGTTAAATTTGGAATTTAATTAATAAATAAACTCGAGGAATTTGCAAATTGTTATTCTTCACTTTGCATTTCAATGATCTAATTTTTACATTGTTAACTTAACGACACAAAAATTGCAATTTGCGCGTTCTCTCTATTGCATTTTGCAATACTATATCCCGTGCAAATGCACTTTCTTATTTATACTATCTCGATTTTGCATCGAAAATGCACCTTTTACGTTTATAAATGTATTGTATCACTATACTCGGAAATTTGATAGCAGAATATATTCGATTTTTTATTAACCTACTTTTCAATCTAACTTGAAACCTCCGTTTGACAGGTAGTTTATAAAAAAAGTAAATAATAACATCGTAATGAAAACTTGACCATCACTGTGTACCGCGTAGCGAGCAACGTAACTGACGAATTTTTCAAAGCAAAATAAATATTCAACGTAATTTATCGCACAGTTCGACAACTTCAGCGAGCGGTAAGGCTTGTGTTTTGTCAAGATACGTTCAAGTAAAACTGAATCTAATTGTAGTTACGGTTTTCCTAGACGGTTGTAGTACGTAAAAAAAAAGGAAGGGACCGGCATCATTGGTGCATAAAGCGTAACCATCTAACACACAGTGGCACACGCCAAAATCTTATTTACTCGCGCACACCTATAATCCTTCTTGAATATTTCTTTTTCGCAATCCTTTTATTAAATAACTTCTATGCTCGGGAAGAAAATGTACAATTATTAAATACATGTGAATAGTTAATCAGGTTTAGTCATCATAATTACACAAGTCTTGGGATGGAATAAGGAAAATCTTGGTTGAAGCAACTAAAATTTTGTTTTTAATAAGAAGAATGTCTCTTTTTGATTAATATGAAAAAGGTATTCTTAATATTATTCATTTGACATTATTTTATTTTCACATTTCGTTTAAATCATATTTAAGAATGCACTTATTCTGTTTAAAAGTTTTCTTTTATTGAACCAATACGTACAAATTTAAATAAATACATTTCATTAAACTAATTATGTTCCCTAGTAAAAATGAAACATATATGGTCCATATATGTTTAAATAATTTCATATAAATTGTTAAAATATATATAAACCATATATGGAGCATATATGTTTCATTTTTACCAGGGTTAAATTAAAAAAAAACAACATATTTTTAAAAGCTAATAACTATAATGTAATAAGTAACAGTGTAGTTATTATAACAAAATATACATATTAATGCAGTGTTTCATAAAAGAATATAGATATTTTTTTTATGAAGAAAACAACCCATGTAGAAAATAAGAAGCGGTGCAATAGTAGTGTCTGTTGGCTGACCGTCAACGATCACCCATTGACACTGCCCCATAGTTTTTTTTATGCATTTCGCCACAGCTTTTACCACGATAGCTACAGTATAAGCTTAGAGAGTTTGAGATAGGCTAATCTAATTTAAAGGTGCCTACGTAGAATGAAATAGATTGCAGTATTCAGATATATCACACCTGGCATGACGCAGTGGTGAAAGCTTTGGACTTGAAATAACAAACAAACTGGATAGCCTGATTCAAATTTAAATTTGTAACCACAACAAACTTTTGGTTACTTCAGTGTAAAATCTTTAAGGCTGTACGAATTTAATATAATCATATAAAAATACCAATTTTTACTGAGAATTTTATACTTTGTGCCTGACTCAATCCGATCGTTACCACTAGGGTATCACCGATTTTTTCTACATGGGAATTAAGTATTATCTTTTCTCGGGTTTGACTTCTTCTGGCGCTGGACGGATTAAATCTTGTTTAGAAATTTCTGTTTGATCGATACAGAGAGAATACTCTATGACAGCATTCTTTTGGCCGTAAGAGTAGGACCTGATAACGGCTGGTTTATTGCATATTTGAAAAGTCATTTCAGCTCCTCCATCGATGAACTCATTCTGCAAATATATATAATGTTTATTATAATTTTTCCCATACTTGCTCTCTGGAAAAGTAAGACATCTTGTTCTCATTTTTCAATGGTTTTTCACAAGGGACTTTTTTTTAATCATGACAGTGACTCATAAAAGAAATTTATTTGTGTGAAAAAACCTGTTTAAATAGAATTTTTCTATTAAAATTAACAATATTACAAATATACTATGAAAGATAATTTTAATTTACCTCGGTTTCTATTTGTTCTCCATTAAGCCACACGGCTAATGTATTTTTATCTGAAAGTTGGGAAATATTAGCGAATAAATTCAATATTCAAAACTTTTCTATAGCTGCCATGCGATACATTATTTAACTGTAGTTGTGGAAAATATGATATTTATGATAAAATATGATATATATTGAGGAAAATAGGATTTCAATCCTGTAAATTGTGGAAAACTACTTTTCGAATCTCATAAGTTACAGTTCCAAAATTGAATGTGTCATAGGGTTGAATGTGGTTTAATATATATTTAATATATACTTAATATATACTTTTCTTTCTCCGCATTGTCCAGATAAATTACGTAATATAAAGAATGTCGAGTATAAGTAACCTTCACCTTAAACTTCATACCTTCTTGACATCCAATAAGTTAATCGATTGTTAAACTTTGTAGGAAACTCGGAGAAAGTGATGTGATTAATAATTTAAATAAGATAAATTATGTACCACATTCTTCTATAATTATTATATATAGAAGGGAAACAATTTGCTCTTGAATACATTCTTTCATCATAATATTGCTTAAAGTTACCTAGGGTTATTCGATAGATATTCTCATCAATTGTTGTTTGCCAAGTTTCCAGTATTTTTGACTGGGTTTGGACGAAATTTTCATAACTCTTTCCATTCACCCATAAGGTATAAGAATACTGTAAACCTAAACAGAATAAGCACCTTCCTCAGTATAATAATGTGTAAAAAATAAAAAAGTTTAAATAAATTCTTCCTTTACATAATACTTATAACATTATTTGTAACATTTATAATAAAATTCATTACTACTAATTCATTTTTACTAGGGTAAAGTACCCTTCCAAGGTGAAGTTCATAATTTAAGTGAAATAATTTTTCAAATAAATTAAAAACTGTGCTTTTATAATTTTGCAGTGATAATAAGTTTAATTACCCGGTATTGGATCAACTCTAATTACAAATTTATTGTCCCCAAATGTAAACACTTCATCCCCAACGAGCCGAAACATCCAGTCCTTATGTAATAATATGTTGCCATCTATTTTTATGATCCTTTGACCAGTTGCGGTTCCGTGAATAAACTCTATAATGTGATTTCCGTCGTTCAATGGTATTTCCCATTTTGCAGTTGGCCCATCCCCCGCTGCTTCCAAGGACTGCAAAGTTCTGCAATTATTTAATCAGTTATTTTTTATTTCGTGTATTACATTTCATATAAATATTTCAATACATGTTAAATTGTATGAACAAAGTATTGAATATAATTTTGACTTGAAAAAATTTTTCTCCTTTTAAATGTGGTAAACTTGAATTACCTATAGTAAGACGTTTTCTTTACTAAATTTTGAAACATTTCAAACAAATGACAGTTTTTTAGTTGGATTTAATAATAAAAAGTAATGAACTTTGGATTTGTATATTTAACATGATTGATTTAATTGGAATATTTAAATACTATTTAACATTTATAAACTTTAGAACAATTGCAAAATAACACTAGTGTGGTAAATCAAGAGTTGTATCAGTTGAGAAAAAGAAATAGCACTAACCGTACAAGAGCGACAGCCATGTGTAAGTGAACACTAATTCTGACTTGCTTTTACAAGAACTGCCTTTATTATTGATCGAACTTCATACCTCAGTGTACTTTAATCAATACTTTGTGAATTGTTTACTATACAGACAATTAAAAATTATAATACAATCATTAAAATTTTCTAAAAAATACATACTTATCCCAAGATTTAATTTGACTCAAAGTATAAATTTCTGAAAAATTTAAAAAATCATTAGTTGGAACTTCTAAGCTTTTCTCAAAGAAATTCAAAGCTGTTCAGAATTTCAATAATTCTTTATTGATATTAAAAGTGTATCCACAATAATACTTGTTACAAGCATTAAAATTTGTAAATAATTAATATTCGTATCTTGGTTCTGAGGGTTGTTCTTTCCACAGTAGTCCACTGCATTGCCCGAAACCAATTCGATAATCTTCACCCACACAGTATCCTAATTAAAAAAAATAGCCATCGTTAAAATTAATATTTGTATAGTCACACTATTACAATCAATATTATTCACCATCAATTATAATTTCATCGAAGTTCTCGAGGAATTTTCGTGTGGTACCATCTTCCAATTCAATCGGCTTAGTTCCATTCCACGTCAACTCGAGCATACATCCGTAGGAGTCTGGCGACTGAAGCACACGTACAATAATTATTAGTTGAAACGTCAATTTTAATCGGAATTCTCTTTCGCTCAATTATTATTTGTAGGATTGTGCAATAAATATTACAAAAACGTTATGAACCAATTAGCGATGATGATTACATACGCTTCCGCTTATTGTTCCTGAAGCCATTAAGTCACCAGGTTTAATGTTGCAACCAGTTATGGTGTGATGTGACAATAGCTGTTGAGCAGTCCAGTATATATATTTGTAATTGCTTCGAGATATTGTTGTGGGTACATTATACCCTATAAAAAAAATACATTATCCCCTGTGTATGGTGAAATTTAGAAGTCTTGAGGTGAAGTAAAAGATGGAAAATATCAATTAATTAAATTTTGATTATAAAATACAATGACTCCGTGACATTACTGTATACAGTATGGTAAGGGAATTAACATTTTTTCATTTACATTAGTAAATTGAAACATTTACTTACTTGCAAGACTAACTTCTAATTTTATATCAAAGGTACATGAATTTTTATGCTGCAAGTAAGAAAATGGTTTTGGATTTTGCTCTGGATTAGGTATTTTAAATGGTTCCAATGCTTCCATTGTAACTATCCATGGAGAAATGCTGGTTCCAAAGTTTTTTGATCCAAATGGACCCAGAGGAACGTATTCCCACTTTTGAATGTCTCTGGCTGAAACGTGAAAATAATAAGTAACTTTTATTCTTCACTTTTAAATGGATCAGTAATGAACTTTAAATATTACTAACCACTCCAGTCATTCATAAGTACCATTCCAAAGATGTGATCGTAAGCTTTGGATGCTGGAATACTTTGACCCAAATTTGTTGGTGGTCCTCCAACGAAGAAAGCAACTTCTAGTTCAAAATCCATAAGTTTGCTAGGTCCAAATATGGGAGGTTGGCCATCTGTAGGACATGTCTGGCCATATGGTCTTCTGATAATTGTTCCAGAAATTACAATAGAACTTGCTCTACCGTGGTAACCAACGGGAAGATATTTCCTTTAAAAGAAATTGTTGAATAATTGTTTATACACATGTCATTTTTATCATTTTTCCAATTATTTCAACTGACGATTTTGAGGGTATGAAATGTTAATTACCAGTTTGGCATTAAAGCGTTTTCCTTGCCTCGAAACATCGTTCCAACATTGACTGCATGGTTCATAGATGAATAAAAATCAGTATAGTCTCCAATGATTGCAGGTAGATGCATTGTTGCAGAATCTTGACTTATAAAGGCTCTAAATTAACATAAACAAATTTTCATTAAATGATGTTTCAATTATAAGATGTTAATAATTTTATATAATTATTACTTGGAATACAAAGCATTGTCCTGTAAAGTTTTGTTGTCATATTTCAATAATTGTTGTAAAGTATTTCTTGCTTCCAACCACGACGGTCTTCCCAATGACATAAAGTCATTAAGATTATCCTTTTTGAAAACATTTTGTTTATCCTTCAATAATGGTCCGTTAAATAAATGCGATATTACGTTCAAGTCCAATATCAAATTTCCAATTGCTACACCAATATGTTTATCATCCTGAAATGATTAAAAGGTTTTGTAGAAATTCTACTTTATCGAACACTAGTAACAAGTTATCTGAAATAGCACATATATTGGTAGACTCTTTTCCAATACATATTTAATTCTAATTGAAATTAAACTTTAGTTTTTGCAAGTAATTTATTGCCTTTAACAAAATCTTTAAAATTATAGTATTACAATAGTTTACAATAAGTAATTAAATATTAAATTATAGATAGTATAATAATATGTACACTTATTGATGTCATTAAATCTTAATGAACAAACATCATTAAAATAGTTCAAGTACTTGGAATAATAACCTATAATATTAGTTTCATTTTACATCGCATGCAATTAAACGTTAAAATTTAATTAATTATGAAACAAGAAATATAATAAACATGACTTACATTTTTAGGAGATGTAAACACACCGTATGGTAAATTCTCTATGGGAAATTGAGTATCACTCGAGTATTCAATAAAACTTTTCATGACTGACAGTTATGTCCACACCAGATAAATTCTCCTCTGTGAATCTGAAACTTGGCGTACGTTTATTGCGTGCCAGATTGGGCGTGGCGTGACCTAGCGATATCTCTGAGATTATACGCGCAGTTGTTTACTGTAGAAACTCAAATCATATTAAAAGAAACTCTTCCAACCGGTTATGGTAAAAGGGTTCTTGTACAAAACTGCGAAGTTAATTAGCACTATGTTTACCAAATTCAAATCATAACTGATTATTTAAGAATAATCAATTGGAAATAATCTAAAACAGGATTAAAATAAAATACTAATAAATTTTTTAAGCTTAAAATTATGACGAATAATATAAAAACAAATTCCTGTAACCCTAGTAAAAATGAGACATACATGGTCCATATAGGTTTTAACAATTTTATATAAGGAAATGAAAAATTCATATATGGCCATATATATTTTTTCTTAATCCATGTATGACCATATACGTTTTTCCTTAATCCATATATGACTATTGTATTATTATTGGACCTACGATTATATTACCGAAAAATAAGGCGATTTTGTGTATTTACTATTTTCAGACATAAACTTAGTGTGTACTTTATTCGAATAACAAGGCATTATATTTACTTATGTTCAATGACATTATTTTCATTTCTTATTTAACCAGCAACAACTAATCATTACAAATACAACTCTAGATTTAAATTGTGAAAGTTTAATACGATTTTTCGTCATTAAATATTCTTCGCACTACACTTCAAAATGACTAGTAAGTGTTTGTTTTATTTAAAATCTTATCAAGTCGAATTCAATTTAATTATGTGTATTAATCAAAAAACTTGAAGAATTAAAGTTGTCAACCAAGAAGGATTTTTTGTTAATACTACATAATTATTATCAATAAATTTATTGATTAATTTATATATAAAATTATACAAGTTTATTGTTTAGTATGTTATTACTACTAAAAAATTTCTGTAATGTTATATTTAATTTCTTCTGTTATTACCCTAGTAAAAATTAATCATATGGATTTTTTTATTTCCTTGCATGAAACTGTTAAAACATATATAGACCATATATGTTTCATTTCATTTTTACTAGGGTATCTTAAAAACTGTATATTTAAAAACATTTTAATTAACTTCAATACAGTAAGTACAGGAATAAAAGTTACATTTTTAATTCATTCATTAATTAACGTTTATTTTCGTTCATTATTTATTCCGTTTATTAATATTATTTACGAATTTATGAATGTATCAGTTTTGACCAACGAACACCACCACAATGCGATCGCGAAGAAGGAAGAGCCACAGTCACATCGTTGTGAAAAATGTAACAAGACCTTTCGCATGAAGACGCACATGAAAATTCATTCGTGCGTACCGGAAGCTGTTTATTCCTGTGACTTTTGTGAAAATTACATCACCGAATCTCTGGATGACCTGAAGCTCCATCTGAAAAGTCATGTTATGCAACTGGAAAACGATTGTCCAGTTACAAATGATCCGGTAAATGAGGACGATTCACCAAAGGAAAACGAATCGCCAAATGAAAACAACCAAACTGTTAAAATTTCTAATACACTAGAATTACAGTGTGACGTATGCAGCAAAGTTTTTTCCACCAAATATGTCTTGAAGAGGCATAAGCTTCTTCACTCGAATCAGAAAAATTTCTCGTGTGAAGTATGTGCCAAGAAATTTGCAATAAAGTCTTATTATCAGAAGCATATAAAAATTCATACTCGCGATTCTCCATCTTTTACTTGCAAGGACTGTGGCAAACAGTTTTCCAAGGAACATTTCTACAACGCACATATCGCAACGCATTTAACAGATGCAATGAAATCAGTTCACAATTGTCAAGAGTGTGGAAAGATGTTTTCCCAGAAACAAAATTTGAAAAAACATTTAAAAACTCATACTAAATAATTTGGTACTTTTTTGAATAAAAATTTTTGCTTTCAATTTAATAAGTAACCACTTTTAATTAACGACTTTCTGCAATGAAATGAAATTTCATTCAACGAAATGAGAATGTATACAATAAAATAAATAAATTACGATAGCCAATTAAAAATTGAGGAACTAAGAATTTGTATCAAACGATTTGGTTATCTTATAATTTAATTTTCACTTTGACAATTAGCCTTTCCCAATTAACGATGCTATGTATTGAAATGAGAATAAGTTTAGAATGTATGTAATTAATGACATTATCGTTGCCTATTATTAATTGAAGAAGTAAATTTGAATGGTGACTTTGAAAAAAAATAATTTATATAAACTTAATTAGTGATAATGTAAATTGACTAATTTAATAATAAATAAAATAAAAACGTGTGAAAAAACTTGCCTTAATTTTAATTAAACATAACTACACACATATATATTTTCGACTATTAACATTGCATGTGAGTTTTTAACGTTGAGATTTGACTGGGTTGTTAAAATACTTTAAAATATATTTAAGAAATATGTTGTTTTATATTTAAAATAATATTTTTTACAATATTCGTTTTAAAGGACATGTAACATTGTTTCAATATTTAAACATGTCTGAAAAATATTATAACAATATTATTTTAAAGCTTTAAAAATATAATTAAAATGTTATACATATAAGAATAATTAAGGCATATTGACAACCAACACTGGCACGGTACTGGCAAAAGTTAAACAAAAATGTTTAACTACGGATACTGCTAAGGCAATATCTATCTACATCTATATATAATCTATTCTCATTTGCCTCTGAGAACAAAGATAGAACTGAATATTGTTTGCTATACATTGGCAGCCAGTACTGGCTCAAGGTTGGGTCTTTTTGTCCACTGTCTGTAAAATTGCACACGGGAATACTGACGTAACGAAATTGGTTAAAATTGATACTAAAATTTTCCGTAAGAATTTATATTTATACTTTTAACAGTAACTTCTTTAATTAATTATATTCTTGAGCTTTACAATGAAGTTTCCATATTAAAATTTGCGCGTTTACCATCTGAAAGTCTGTAAATACTATCAATATTTCTGTATAACTCTCGGTTAGGGTTATGTGGCTCGGATAAATACAGTTGTCCTTTAAGGCATTGCATTAATTGAGACGCTTTTCTGCAACCGTTAGACGTATTTAAATTCGGCGGTGGTTCAACGACAGTTGACGTATCCGTCGATGTCGTTGGCAGATTAGGTGCTGTCAAATTTCTTACAGGCTGATTAAAAGGAACTGTATCATTATGTATTACTGTTACACTATCGTCCGTCGGTTTGGAATCATTAAGATCATTTATTCTAAGACAAATCGTTGGATCGGCATTTGTACCACGTTGATGTATCTCACTGTGAGATTTTAAAGATGGCAATTCATTTCTTTCCATAAATGGTCGTTTGACGGAAGAAAGGACAGGAAGATTTAAAGCCTCTTCGTAATTTGGCGGGCATAGTAAATTTGTGCTTGCTATTAGACGCTTCCCTCCAAATGGATCTGAGGAACATATTTCTTGGATCGGATTAGCAAATAATAAAGTCCTAAAAAAGGCAAGAATACGAATTAAAGGGTTGCTTGTACCAGTAATTTGTGATGGAAAAGGTTTGTCTCTGACTCACCTGGGTGTCTCACTTTTATTATTACTCAAACATGCATCCTTCCCTATGATTTTCTTAAATAACTCTGGAACGTCCTTCTGGAACATCTGTTCTTTCTTGTTACGATACTGTCCAATATCTTGGAAGTTTAAGCAAGAACATTCGGTTGACACACCCGGCAGCTCGTCAAGATTTTTGCAAGCATTGCAATATTGATCGGTGCCTTGACCGCGTGCCAAATTTTGGAACTCGTCGGTCGTAACGAGCGTGTATCGTCTGCGGTTGTGCTTTAATATTGACTTTAAGCAAAAATATGTTTTAGACGTTGGAATTCGTTTCATTGCCTCGGATATAGGATTTACTGCCGCTCTATTCCTAGTTTCATAATGCTTCGGTATAGCCCCTTTATTAATATTTGGCATTTCTCGACTGTCATCTAAAATTAAAGCCTCCGATCT
This sequence comes from Leptoteleia sp. ZL-2020, assembly GCA_022817305.1. NCBI lineage: Eukaryota > Metazoa > Arthropoda > Insecta > Hymenoptera > Scelionidae > Leptoteleia > Leptoteleia sp. ZL-2020. The sequence goes on along the minus strand of JABFPN010000118.1, from coordinate 19,101 downwards.
TTCGGATCGCGCTCTCAAACTTACAATACTCGCTTCGTCGTTTTCTAAAATATTTTCTAAGCTCCGTCCATTGGTACATTGCGTTTGTGCGGAAATATCGGAAATTTTTGATCTACTCCTTAAATCAGGCTCCGAAAAGTCCCGTGTAATAATCCCACGAGTCTCGTGCAACTGTAAAAGACAAAGATTATCTATGAGACATTTGCAAAAGTATTTTAGACCTTGTGTATACTTTATGTAGATTTATAGTATTTTAAAGGATTTAGAGTAACAAAATTAGTCCGTCAATTACATAGAAATTAATCAAAGCTTAATTAATGAAAGAAAAATGAGTAGTTTTAGCAGATGGTATATATGCATTCAGAAACAGTGCTTTGTCACAATTTCTTGGAGCACTGTATTATGCTGTTATTTATTCGAGTATGCTTGAAGGGTCTCGAGTGAATGTGACTTTAAAAGTACTGCGCACATTGTTATAAGTTAACGTGTGGTATATTTGTCCGAGTGATATGCTTCCTCGAAGGTGCACTAAGTAAAACTTATTCTACAAAAGCCTAATATTTCTTCAACTCGTCTAATTACATAAATAATAATCATATCACAAGTATGTAAAATCTAAAAAGGTATAACTAAATCCTAATGAACGAAAACGAAGTAGATATCAATTGATACGTTTAAAAAAGAAATAATTGGTCGAAGCAAACGAAACTTACTTGTAAACGAAAAACAATCCCTTATCTAAGGATAAAAAATATATTTTATATCTAAATTTCAAATAAAATATTCTAACCTGACGTTGAGAAAAGAGAATTTGATGATTGCTGTGCAATGCATTTAATTCTTTCGTTGTTTCAATTCTTTCCCCGTCGACGGAATCGTTATTCAATTGAATAGTATCAAAATTTCTTGTGGCATGCATCGCATGGTTCAAACAATTTCTACAAAAATTTAAATATATTGCTCTCCTGTCATCACTTTCATAGGGCGTATGGTATCTATCGACAATTTTTTCCCCATTAATATCACATGTAGAATTATTCCTATCTTTAATTCCTTTGGTATTTTGTAAAGTAAGGTATTCCTCGGATTTAGAATTTGCTTTGGTAGCGTGGCACGGACATTTGCAAGCGCCGCTTACGTAATTGTAATAATTAATATCTTGGTGAGTATTAATGGATGGAAGCGTTGAATTTCGATTAGACTGTTGCAATCCGTGTGCGCATTCGTATAACAATGCTTCGGAGTAACTGGGTACCATTTCGCATTCGGCAAGATTATTCTCAGTTTGCGGATCAGTGACGTTTATTGTTGGCCCATTTGAATCCATTAGAAGCGCTTCGCTGTAACTCGGGGCCAGCATATAAGACCCTGGTGCACTCAATTGACTCGCAGATGTGTGGATTTGAGTTGTCGTTGGCGAATCGTAGTTTATTCCAAATAATTTTGTTATCTGATGATAATAACATTTAAATCAGAATTAGTAATATAAGGATTAGAATTGCGTACAAACAAAAATCTGTTTTTAAAATTTGTAAATACTACTCTGAGGAAAATATGAGAGAAAAAATTTATGTAAGAATACTCCTAATATTCCAAATATTCCAAATATTTAATATGTTTCATTGGGGAAATATCACATTTTTATAATAAAATTAAACAGCATTAAAATTAATAACGATTTAAATACCTGATAATCTACATATTGCGTCTTGTATTCAATAATTAATCTAAGTGGCCAACTTAGTAAAAGTGCACTTAAACACCAATAAACGTAGGAATTTGTAAACCAAGGATTACCAAGAACTGCGACTAATGTTACCGGATTAAAATTGTAACCCAAATCTAATCCTTCTCTCATTTCCATATAATCATCGCGAAATTCCTAGAAACAAATTTTTATATAATGAGACTGAAGAATTTTCAAAATACAAAAAATTGAAATAAACTTTATTCTCCTTCGGTTTTAAATTCAAATTTTTTGAATACTATATACTCTTTACTATTATAATTTTTTTTTTTTTTTTGAATTACTATACCTGTTCCGCAAAAAACCTTGATCTCGATTCCTCAAATTCTGTGGCTGACCTAACATTAGAAAAGGCAAAACCTTTTGTCAGTGTGATCTTCGTTATTGGAATTTTAGGATCGAGTATAAGATCCTTGCTAATGTCTTTAACTCCGCAATAATCATAAATGTAAAAAGAAGTCGCAGCATGTGTATTAACTCTTTCGTAATAAACCTGTAAAAATTGATTATCCTCATTAATTAAGATAGCTTTGAATAATATTATACATTTGTGTTAAATGTTGAAAATTAATTTCTTTGAGTTACAAGCTTGATATTTATAAATTACTTAAATTCAATGTAGTTATATAATTAACATCACATCTTACCTGAGTAGTTGTATAATTATCTCCATTTCTATAACGAGTGATCTGTCGTTTTCGGCGCACGTAATGATAGGAAATTGCTTTCCACCAAATGGTCGGTTGTGCAAGTTTTAGTTGTGTTAACTTGGCCATAACTCGATTTTGACTTTCGGCGTGAAGGAGATCAATTCTAACTGGCGAATGGTAACATTCCACCAAATATACCAAATATAACATCCCCATAAAGGCAACCTATTCAATTTTGTAATATAATTATATATAAGTAAATGTTATTTCACATTATTGTTACTTGCTTTTAGAGACAAATTGTATATTGTGGTGCTCTGCTACAGTGATAAGATAATTTATAATGTATATAAATAAAATTAGGAGAGGGGAATTATTTTATAAAATAGTTTTAACTATCTGTGAATTTACTTTAATTTATGACAATATATTTAAATTGTTATTTTATTTGAACTTTTATTTATTGAGTTTTTCTCTCTGAAACTCTCGTGTCAGGGTAACCTGTTTTACGGGCTAGTTGTTATCTTCTCGTGTGGAAAATATGCCGCGGTAGAACCTGTGGAAACTGTAGCAAAATCTGCGAAAGGGATTTCCATAGATTCTGCCGTTATGTCGCTCGAATTCTTAAACATAATGATTTTACCCTCGCTTTCTGACCAACAACATTTTTCATATATGGACATATATGGACCGTGTTATGTTTCACTTTTACTAGGGAAGAATTTAATAAAAATTACACAAGATTATACCTATTTGTTTTAAGTATTTATTAACTAAATAAATAATGTTTATATAATTATTCAATTCGATAGTCAGTAAATGAAATTACTTACGGGTATATATATATAACCATCATCACAGGGCGATACATGTATTTCACTCCTGATTGGATGAGGAGTGAAATCAGTAACAATCTGAAATTTGAGAAATTTAATATATACATATTTTAGAGGCTTAATATGTGCTTTCTTAAAGGAATGCTGGGCGACCCTTTTGCACTACGCAATTAACGTTGATATGAATTGAATTTCAAATTAAAGTTATTCATAAAATTTCAATGTCATTTGAAATTTTTCCCCGTGCATATTAAGTGCATTCCATTTCAAAATATTAATGTATATATATATATATATATATATAATATGTGTGCAGACCTTTGTGGTAATAGCGCACTTGCACCATGTGACAGCAGCTAGACATCCGTATATTAATACGGATAATACCAAACATTTACAGTTAACTTCTTTTTGTAAAGCGCCACAAAATGTTTGAGGAATGGGGATTTGCTGAAAAGTTTTGCAGTAATGATTAATTAATGGTTAAACAGAGAAGGGAATTTGAAATTCAATATAAAACATGTCAACCAGGGTGATTGCAAAAGTGATATAAAATTAAATAAGATATTTTTTTAAATCTTCCAGTGATTATAATTAATTTACAGCTTAAAATGAAAAGAATTAGAGAACAATTAAAAGAAGAAAAATAATTAAATGTGATAAAAAAATATTGTTATTTCTTTTGATTAATTCTTATCATTGTTTCGATTGCTACTTCGCGTATGTATTAGTCCATGAAAAACATTTATATATATATAAACTAAGTACATCTATTGTATTTGGCAAAGAGCCTAGCGCATTTCGTGTGGTTTACAAAGCACACAATTTTTTTTAAATATAACATTTAAATGCGGACGCTATTAGTAACTGGTAAGGCTGTGCATATAAAATTTTCCAAAAAATGACACATTGCAATCTACTTGGTTGCACTAATAAGTATTAAATTTAAGGTGATTCAGTAACTTACTTCATTATCGCGATGCATATTTGATTTCACTCACTTTTAGTCGATCCTTTCTTAAGTATAATAAATTCAAATGTTTTGTGTGTCCGTTGCAGATTGTTCACATCCTAATCTAATTTGTGTCTTATCTGCAATGTGTGTTTATCATTTGATACAATTAAATTTGTATATATAATATTGAACCAATCGACTCCATTCAACTGTTCCCTAGTAAAATTGAAATAATTATGGTCCATATATGTAATAAGAAAAAACGTATATGTCCATATATGTTTCATCTTTACTAGGATCTTGTTTTATAATTTTATAATAATTTTTTAATTACAATTTGTAGTATTTGAAATTGAAATAGACCATTTTTTATATCAACATTTTCGATATTAAAGAATGTATTTTACATTACCGACATCGATCGAGTTTCTAATCACTTACGGCATCGCGTTAAACGTAACGTCAAATAAGTCAATTTTGCTACATTACAAAAAAAAAAAAAAAAAAAAGAGTTACTTTTGGCAAATAGTTTAAAAGGTATAATATTCATCTATAAAATGTAGAAGTTCGAAAATTTAGTAATTTTATTTTTTATTCAATTATCTATACTTTCGATTAAAGCTATACATCTTATACTGATTAATTTGATTCGTCGAAGTTAGAGCACTGTACGGTGGAGATTTCCATATTTTGACCCCTTACCTTGTGTAACAATTTTGTTTAAAATTTATAATCCAAAAAGTAAAATTAAATTGCACACTATTATTTCTTTTTAAGAACAATCGATTGGTTCGGATATCAATATTACATCAATTGAAGTTTAATATAATATATAACAGGAGATAGACACGTTAAATAACGTATATTAGATAATGATAAATTATTATTCACTACTGTATCTACATGTAAAATTCAAATTCTCAACCCAACATTATTTATTAATCAATATCAAATACTAATTTCGCTAAATGCAGACTTCGACTGCTCATTTAATACGTTATTTACAAAGTCCTCATCCCTCGTTTCTTTACTTACCTTTAATTTATGCGAAGTTACGTTATATAAAATAAACTTAACAAATTTAGACGAATCGTCATCGTTTAAAGTGTAATAAGGAAAAATATATTCTATCCATTGCTAATGTCGCGATTATAACAATAGTTGCGGTGACGTACGGGATCACAGAGGCGCTTCTACCCTCGATGGAAGCTCAGGGGTAACTGCTTTGCGTCAGCAATACGGCGCCCTCATGTACTATTACCAACATTTATGAAAACATCGGCGTTCCAGGGACGAATTTCTATTCAAACTTAAAATGCCGCGTTAAAATGTGACCTCTGGTAGTGTGTTAATAAATATAAGACGAGATGTATCCCCACCGTTCCATCAATATTTAATTTCATCAATCTATTAAGCAAAAAGAAAACAAACCAATGATTATGTATTATTGAAAAATAATAAAAATGTCGTATTACCTTTATACGCATTTAATTAACTTTTTATTATAATTTTCAGGGCAAAGAAACATAAATGTTTTATATTGTCCGACATAAAGTACTTTACCTTATCCTAATTTTTATTTTTTACTATGTTCTTCGTTTTATTGGCGAAATTTTCTTTGTAAAATTGACAGCCGAACGAGGTTTCCTTCCGTGTGTAAAATTTATGTACACTAGGTTTTACTTAACAAAAAAATTTATTAAATAACTTCAATTTATAATTAAATTGTCACCACGTTGTTTCAACGTTCCTTATCAGCGACATTTCAGCACTCCGCTGCTAGATTGGAAATAGTATTTTCATCGTTGCAACAATATGGATTCAACGATACCTTATTTGCACGATAATAAATTAACTTATCAACGCATTAGTTCCGAATGTAAAGTTTGTCACGTGATATATTGAGTAAACGTGGATTGTATAATATTTTCATTTTGGGTAAAATTTTATATTATAGTCGTGTATTGGTACGCTAATATAGCTGAAAATAATTTTAATCCGAAAAACCATGGGTTGTTTGATCGAGAATCGAACTCCCGCCATCCGGATAGCGCGTCATTTCATTTAATCACTGCGCCCGTTATTACAATTACATAAACTAACAAACTATTTAATTGGCATTCGTGTTAATGTGCTGGCACAATAATCGGCACAACGTATAACTTTTAATAATCCCATTGCGACGTATATTAAACGACGATAGGTGCTGAACATTGTTTGTTTATGAAAAGTACGCGTCGGCTCTATGATAATTTCAAAAAGTTGGCATAACATGCCATCAGCTATTATTTTTTCAGGCTGTTGGATATTAAGTAAGTTTGAAAATGAGAGAATCTTTTTATCTTTTGACACAGTTCAATAGTTAATCCCTCAAAATTGACCGACCCACATGATACATTCTAATGATATATTCTGTAAGGTACGAAAATACTTTACTATTAATTCTGTAAATTACAAAACATAAATACGGAAGAAACGACGAAATCATATATATAAAGCGTAAATGGTTATTTCGTTCAAATTAAAATTATCAAAGAAATTGAATTCTTTGTGTATTACACGTAAACAAAACATTGCCAAAAAAAGGAGGACTGGCTGATTATTAATTGTACCAAAGGTCGTTACACTTTGGGAATCGTAAATATTATTATAATAAATAATTAATGATATTTGTACTATAGTTTACACTGAGTCAATAGAAAAGGGGGAAAATATCACCGTTTGCTTGTTTTGGACAAAAGTAAAATATAAAAAGCAATTTTGCTGACAACCGAATCACGAATACTTTTCATAACTTTGCTTCTTGCGATAAGGAATAGTTTTTCGTTCTTCATCTTCTGAGAAACCGAAACAAGCCTTTCCTTTTTTCCGTTGGTTGAGCCATCAGCATTGGCACTTGGTTTTTGTGAGTTACGCGAATCTGAAATCAACATTATCAACATTAATAATGTGGAAATATCAATTTCAAAATACTTATTACCAAGGATTTCGATACTTTAATATAGAAATTGTTTTTATTTAAGATTTCATTTATCTTACTGTGCAAGGTCCCTGCATCCATGGCTCTCCATCGATTTGCATGGGAAATCGTTTCATGGTCTTTATTACAACACTGCTGCATTGAGCGAGTCTTCTTCCGGAATTGCGAAGTCCCGTTTTCACCTGTCCCATGTGCAAACAATTTTCTAAACCAATAACTTCTATAAGATTATCTCCGATATCTATAACACATTCATTTTAAATTCATTAATTTAAACTGAAAAAATTTAATTTTCAAGTTAAATCGTGTAACATTAACATGGTTACGGATTATTTTAGTGGTTATTTCCTTGATGGTGTTACTTCCTTCTATCTAGCAAAGTGGCAATTTTATACCATTGGCACTTGCGTTGCTCCAATTACAAAGCTTAATATTCACCTTGAATTGCTGCTGTCAGATCGACAGAGTTGAAACTACTCGTACTTAGTTCCTTATCCGGCCTCTTTTTTCGTTTCCCTAAACGTGTTTTTGTGTGATGCTCACCCCAAAGGTTTGAACCCCCATGGGTGAAAGGTATATTTAGCAGAGCTATGCCCTGTAGTGAAGGACCGTGAGCTAAGTCCAATGGAATGCCATCGCACTAAAAATAAAATAACAAATAAATGAGTCAACAATTCCAATCATTATACTGGTTACAAGATTTTTAAATTCCTTATCAGGAATGCATATTACTGTGCCGACGTGATGCAAATGACCTTGAGAAATTCGTTTGAATTATTACATTGAAACATCTAAAAATCTGTATTCTTCATTAAATTGGAGTAACCAGATTCAACTCACGAATGGTGAACTTGCTTTAGAGTGTAAAAGTACAAATAAAATAAAAATAAAATGCATTTCGGCAATTAAATATAATATAAGACATAAAAATTTTTATACGTCAATTTAATGGCTTCAGTGATTTTTATGACAACTAAGCACTTACCTGGAAAATAAAATAGCACGAATTCAGGAATAAAAGGTATTGTGGTTGAAAAAGTCAAAAAAGATTGAACTTTAAATTTGACATTTCAAAAAAATAGCCAAAACACAAACTATACATTAATTAAAATAATTAATGAAATCGAAGATAGGTACACTTACGATGATTTCAAGATCCTCGTGAAGGTTTTTACAACTGGCAGCGAATTGTTCCGTGGTAGCGTATTCGAAGTACCAAAGTTTATTTTTCATTCTACTATTGAACTTCTCTGGATTTTTTTCACGCTCAAGGTGAAATTTGACGCATATTGCCGCATCTACTCCCACAGAGAAATAATTATTAATTATATTATACGGGATACTGTCTTGATTTGACTTATTGTCTTCGGTTTGATCCAACACCTCAATTTGCCATCGATCCATCATGACAGGTGTTGCCAATTCAATTTTCTATATGAAAATAACAATTTGAATTATCAAATCAATCCTAAAATCAAATACAATATTTATAATCATATTATGATTATGAAAAATGGATTGTAAGACATTCATTTAATTTCTTTTCCCTTTCTCGGCGTAAGTGTAACGTCTTTTATATACATCCTAAGAACAATAAAAAATAATACAAGTTTTATACATATATATAAAAAATATAAAAACTTTTTGGAGGGACTTTTTCTTAGTGTATTTTTCAGGATGTTTCATCCGATGATTTAAAAGAATTTAATAATCAATGTATGCGTAGCTTTAATGGATTTTGTATTAATTAAATTCTTATTTAATTTTTAAACAATAGAAACGCACGATATAATGAATAGTTCCTACGATGAACAATTTAACCGAAGGTTTTGCATACCTTGAGAACTTTACATATGGCCTCTCCTTCGTAACCACCCCCCCAACGCAGACATCTTGCCAAGTCGTTTCCAGTCCCCAAAGGAATTACACCGACCGCTGGTTGCTTTTCAAATTGCACACGATCTAAAAAAGATTGTATTACTTGCAAATAAAAGTAATTACAAAATGTTATCCCTAGAACAAATATAAGTGAATCGTGTTCCTTATAAAGATTTAAGATTGCTGAAAATTTAATGTCTCAATCAATTTTGTTTAAAGATATAATAGTTTTGTTAAAATGCATACATGGATAGATAGAGAATGAATATAATTTTTTTATCTATGGAATATATATATATATATATATATATATATATATATAAATAATAGTAAGATAAACTAAGTCAAGTTGATTGTAATTATATATAAGTCTAAAAGATGGAGGTATAACAATCAGTAATGTAAAATAAAAATGAGATAAGGATCGTATAACAAATGTTTTTTAAAACAAAAAAAAGGAGCTCTGAACATGGCTTATAGTGTAGATGAGAAAGCAAAATAAACTTGACCCTCATAGCAATCTGTTACCCTCCGCAGATATCGCGTCGATCCTATCTTACATCTAAACGCATATTTTATAGCAACACTGGGCATTCTATTTTAACGACGCAATAATATATTACGTAACGCACACACAAGGGCGCTGCTTCGTTCAATAATTTTCCGTACCCACTGAACGAACAGGAGAAGAATTCCCGCCCTAGGACATTCTTTTCCGCCCGAGGGCAGGTATAATTTTTTTCCTGCCCGTTCAATAGATTAATTTTCTAAATCGATCATCTTACCCATCGTTTCTAATATCCAACCAACTGTACCATCTCCACCGCAACATATAACTTTGAAATTTTCGACATCCTTAAACATTTGCAGTCCCTGCATTGGACCTCCAATGGCTAAATTGTGAACTTGTCGCGGGTTCAATATATACTGAAACTTTCTCAACATACGTTCACCTTGCCTTCCACCGGATTTCGGGTTTATAAATATAAGAAGAGGCACTGTGTTCGGTGGTGGTGTTATTTGAAATGACATAGCCGGTTGTTGATTGGACGAATTACCGCTACTTAATAATCCACTCTGAAATGAATAAAATAAAAGTAGGGAACGTTGCAGAATTACTGATTAATTTATCATTGCTAATTTATTATAGATTGTTTTTTACTATTATTATTCTTCGTGTAGCTAATTGTTAAAATTTATGTATTAATAGTAGAGACTTACAGAATTAACATACGGCGAATCTCGATCATGTTTGCTGCCCTTCTTGCTTTCTCTAGAAAGCGATTTTTGTCGATCCAGGACAATCGGACAAATAGCTGTAGGCGGTAAAATGTGTACTGCTTGTTCACCAAGAGCGCACTCCGTGCGTAACTGCGAGACACACTTGTTATGCAGCTGAAATATCGAAATAAAATTAATTAATAGTTACAGAATATTATATGTAAATTTTTATTTTTGTTATTTAATTGCGCCTCACCGTGATTTGACACCAACGACAATGCAGGCCAGTTATTCCATTATAACTTTTTATTGTCTTTTTACACTTCGAACATTTTCCGTGACAATTTCCTTCGACCCAATGATGAACCATTGTTTGTGACGTCTTTTTACTTTTCACGTACGTTGCTATACACGACGCCGGTGCCCTTTGTACACATCTCTCGTGGACGGTATATTTACAAACTGAAATTTCCAGTACGCACACTAAAGTACTGATTTCATATTGTTAAACGAGTGCTGGGACAATGTGTACTAAACGAATTTTCCACGGGCAAATAAAAACTTGATATTGACTATAACTTTACGTTTATCAGTGTTTAGTTGAAATATTTTTGTCGTTCCATTTATTGATATAAGTTAATAAAGGTTTATAATATGTATATATCTATATATATTGGCAAACTTACAGACACAACACAGTCCTTTTTTCCCTAGTCCTACCAGCATGTTGAGACAAAGATTACAGTAAGCTGGTTTACTGAAATGTTTCAATCTCCAAAAGTGGTTTCCATCTTCCTTTACGTAGGAGTCCAATCCCAACAGAACTAATAGTGGTATAGTCGTCAGTCCCCCCCTCTTCCATTCCTCCAAAGATACGGTTCCATCCGCATCGTAATCAATTTCTATCATCATATCTTGTAGTATCTGCACACATAAAAATAATTTATTCTATCATATTACTTTTTAATATAATGTTCGTACGATGGCAGAACGAACATCACATTCTTTCGCAATTGTCAACTTACCCCACTTGTTACGCAAATATCTATATGTTTATACCGTTTGACTATTTGCATTCATATATCATGCTCCACGAGCGATTAATCGAAAAGAGAGTCTCTGCATTTAGAAAGAACACTTTATTTGCGGAATTGAAAATGTTCGGGCGAAGTTATTAAGTTTAGAAAGAACAGGACGATTGATATATATGAAATTTCTGTGCAAAGTTTGCACATTATGTTGCATACTTGTACCGAACTTTGTTTCCCTCACAACTGGTATGCTAATTTTTTTTGTATTGCGCAATCTGAATAATTTACTTTCTCATCTCCTCAATCTAATATATTCTTACTTTAAATTTATTTCGTATAATTATTAAAACGTTAGTTGTCGATAAGTTTGGGTAATACCTCGTGTTAACTTATAAACGTGGAATAAAAATACTCACTGGTTTCAATTCCGAGACATCCCAACCGAGATATTCGGCAACGTTCATCATTTGATTGACGATACAGTCCATTTCCTGAAAATACACACACATACAGTTATCATTAATATCAATCTTAAAAGATATAAAAGTAATTTCTGTAGCTTTCTAACATGCAATCACAATTTGATAATAAACTGAAGAATTTATTTTTACAATATAAAAAGTGCAAAATTTGCAAGTAGGATTCCTGAAAATAGGTCGCGAAGGAACATTTTTTTATATATGGGACGACTCGAATGGTTTAGGGCTTTCAGAGGATCAACAATCGATCTCGTGATTCGAATCTCTCCCCGAACCTGGAAGCTTTACAGTTAACCCTGAGTCATTCGTGATACAAGACAAGGTGGACCACCCTTCTCCCACACGGAGAGAAAAGATTAAGAAAAATGACTAAGATTGTTAGTAAACTGGTTCCATACTTGTCCAAACTAAAATTATTTTAACATTTTTGCATTTTTCCAATTTATTCTTCTCCCTCTAGCTAATTGTGTAAATTTACCTAAAATAAAAATAGTCTTTATAAATTACAGTATTCACAAAAGAATAAACTTACGTTTGTGTCAAGTACACCGTTTCCATCCGTATCATACAGCCGAAACATAACTGAAAACATTAGATTATTTAATTTATTTATGCTAATTTTTTATCGATTTTACTCGTAAGGGGAAACTTGCTGAATTTGTAACAAAACTTACATTCTAATTTATCTTCCGGAGTTCCAGCTTCGAGTAAAGAAAGATAACAAACTATATCTTTTAAACTGACTTTCAACGAATGAACGTCTATGGAACTTTGCTTCCTCACCAGATGCTTCATTTCTAGAAATTATAAAAAAATAAGATGATTATTTACTTGAGTATATTAAAAAATAATTACCTATGAAGTGTAACTTAAAGCAAGTATACGTATAATGCTACATAATTAATGATTGTATAATAATATCATAATTAATTATCATAATTAATGGTTGTATAAAGTAAATATAAGGAAGTGGAAATTTCATTATTATTCTGTTCGTTAAAGGATATATTTTGGTCTTCCCAGTAATCAGATGGAATCTGAAAATATAGTGGATATTTCGTTTGAAAAAAGGAAAGCTGGACAATTCCGTGTAAATCCGTATAAGTATAAGAAGATGGAAATTTTCTTCCTGCCTTATTGATCCAGTTTGGAAATATCCACTTTCTTTAACACTTAATTTAAAAGTAATATCCATGCAAAATCCTATTGAAAACATGAAATCGCAATTCTATTTCAATCAAATAGATGTCTAGTTCTACCAAAAAGATTCCATCCGATTTAAATAGCAATTTTCTAAGGGCACTGAAATTTCCATCTGGGATCATTTTAGACAGTTTACTATTACCTTCTAATTTACCATTATTCACAAGTAGTGAATTGTTAGACTTCTTAGACGAATTGCGCGACATTTGACTATGGTTAGGGCTACTGTCCGTGCTCTTCTTTTCCAATACATCATGACAACTATAAGATGAGTGCATTATCGTCAGCATTGGATGAACACTACCTGCGCAACATCAAATACAAGTATATAAAGGTACTTATTTAACAATATCCTATCTTAATATCCAAAAGCAATAATTTAACATATAGCCAAGTTGAGCTCGGAAGGAGTCAGATTATAACAATGAAATATTACAAAAGTTGCATCGTGCAAAAAGTTTTAATCACGGAATTTAATAATATTATAAGATAAGTATTAAGTACCAGCTCTGGGTCTAACGGAAGATTCACTGTCCGTCCTGTGGTGACTGAGTGCTTGAAGCTTTTCCGTGAGTCCATGAATTTTATCGGCCAACGACGAAATACCGTGTGTTTCCGAAAAGACATTTCCAGGTAATACTGTGCGATTCATATTATTAGTAGGAGTGGTGTGCGACGTAATTGGAGCACACGCTGTGGTGGAAGACAGCACCGCCATCTCCTGCGAAGATAACTTTTTCTCATTAGTGTTTAGCATAAATTTTGTTTTTATTGTTACATAAATATTTGTCCTTTAATTAATATTCACGGATTACAGGCGTTTCAACGCGACAGAGGGTAAATTTAACATTTCTTGCATAATTCTGCTTGCCTTAAAAGTTTTTCCATCAACTCCCCGTGGTACACGTTTGACGAATGACAAGAACAGGTGTCGTGAAAGCTCATCTGGAGTAGAAACTTCAAGATAAGCGTCCAGAAATTTTCTAAAGCCTTCATAATCGATATCCTGAAACAATGTTAGAAGTTAACTTAATCATACAGTAATATTGCGCTTGTTTGGGTAGAACACTTGGAAGAAAGAATTTCGTTTTCATTATAAATCTGACTCACTTTTAATTAACAAACTGGTTTACCCTACAATTTTGTGGTGGGCAGGTTCGTACTCCTAGTCATACTGATTATTAATATTGACAGTTATAAACTATTTTCTAAATCTCTAAAAATTAATGAAAAGTTCTGAAAAATCTCAATTTTAGATGACTTTCTAAGATTTCGTGGACTTTCCATTATATATTTTGTCGGAAAAATTTCCATAGTCTATTAAGGTATAATAAAAGATAAATCTTTAGTGTATTTCCCGCGGGAGAGCACAATTTTCAATATACAAAACTAATTTATAACAGCACTGATGGGTGGAAAAAAAGTTACTGCCCCGGTCAGAAAAGAATTCATAAGGAATATTTGAAGCGGCTATATATTTTACTGTTAAAGTGGTAGGGACAGTTTAATAGTGACATAAAGAAAAAAAAGTAATTAATTGAAAAGAAAATTTAGATGACAGAAAATACAAATAACAATTCAGAAGCCAAAAATAACTCGACATTCGATCATTACATTAGGCTCTTCCTTACAGCGCCTTAAAGGTGTGTGCTTCAAATAAAGCTGTTATAAAGATCCCACACCCTGTTCAAACACGATACGTCTTGCTGCGTCACTTCTTATGGATCCATATCATATTGCTGTACATTGTTCCTGATGCGTCATGACGCCGTTGTTTTTGTTCTATTATTTTGATTTCCATAAATTTTCAACTTTCTTTAACTTTCACTTGTAATTATAAATGATCTATTGAAATGTTGAATCGTTTTCTGTTTTGAAAATTTACAAAAAATATATATATATTTCCCTTTTCTTTGGAAAGACATATTTTGGAAACATGGAAATCTATACATAATGTATATAATTATATATATATGTATATATGTATGTCCATATATGTTTCATTTTTACTAGGATTTATATTATACTGAGAAAAAAAATTGTTATAATTATGGTGATTATTATTAAGCTAATATATTAAATTTATATATATTACACTAGGTTAAAAAACGCATAATGTGTAAAGTGTGCGTGAGTAAAATGTTGCACGAAGCTCTCACGATGACAGGAATTATTTAATTAAAAATTATGCACGTATGTTCCTTGGGGATATAAAAGTGTAATGAAACAGCGATGAAAATAAAATATAATTGAGTTATAACAAAATATAATAGTTTACTTGCCAAACTTAGTATTACACTGGAAAAGGAAATCAATAGTTACAATAAATAACAGTTGAAAAGTCAACGATTGATCAGAGTAACTAGAAATATTAGTTAAAACATAAATCATTGGTCATCATAACCAGTCTATCTGGTCATTATTCTGAGTAATGTTACTATTATATCATTAATTATAAGTCAACTATAACAATTTAACTGAATCTAGTTTATTTTCAATTATATCTTGAACTTAACAAATTAATTTAATAAAATTAGATACAGTATAGATATTAACAATTGAAGTCAGTACATATAAATAAGATTGGAGATATAACAATTTTAATTCTGAAAAACATTCCTAAATAACAATAATTGTTTTAGGCTCACTTTACAAAGTACACGTTTACTCGTGGAAAACCTTCCATTCTATTTGAAAATCTTTATTAGAGTTGATTTAAAATTTTGTTGACGTATAAACATTTCTAATCAAAACATTCAGGGATCTGACTTAAATTTAAATAGAATCTATGTGATGCGAATAAATGTTTATTCACCTAAATATGAGATACACTTTCTGCGTCCGTGACACAGATTTCGCGTGTCGAAAATAAATATTTTTTTAAGAATACCATGCATAAATTATATAATGCAGGTGAGTTAAAACATTCAAATCTTGGGACCCCTTTTGGAGGGAAATTTGAAATTGATCGCCAACCGAGTCAACGGCGGGGATGAAATAGTGGGGGAGGAGGGGGGTTGCGCCCTTTTTATGGGGAAAAAAAACCTAAAGCTTATGACTCTAGGACAGGGCTGTGATGGTTGGGAGCGAGCCATTAAGCACCACTTCATTCAATGTTATTATTGAGTTCGGCCCCAATAAATACCTAATCCCTTTCTAGTATCACGTATTATAAGAAATGGACCCCATATCTTCCAGGTGACATAACTAATAGCTTCTTAAATGATCTAACTGAGAATTTTTCATCAAATACATACATATATATAACTTAAGTCATAATCGTAATAGGCCTGCCAACTGTTTCAACAGTTCACGAACATCTAAATTAAAAGAAAAAAAACAGTATAAATATGAATTATTATAATAATACTGAAAAATGAAACGTTTTCAAAAAATAAAATGTAAAAAAATTTTTTGTTTTGTATTTACGTCCATTCTTGTGTCCTTCTGGGTCGAAATTCCCTGAAAGAAATCTAAAATGTTGCAAATTCTATGTGTAATAAATTTTTACCCTAGTAAAAATGAGACATATATGGTCATATATGTTTTTTCTTAATAGATACATTGCCATGTATGGTAATGGTTTCAATATTAGGAAATTATATACAATAATTGCCATATATTTACTATGTGTATCTATATATGACCATATATGTATTAAGAAAAAACATATATACCCTTATATGGATAAGAAAACAACATATATATCCATATACGTTTGATTTTTACTAGGGTCGAGTATACGACAAGTAACAAAACGTTAATGGAAATTCAATAATTAATACCCAAATAAACACATTGATTTCAGTGGAATAAGAGAGTGTGGTCCGGAATAGCGCAGCGCCTTAATTTTGTATACATCTTGGTATCATGAAATTAACATACATGAATACATATTCGCGGTGCAGTGTACTCTAAAGTCGATCTTTCTATTTTCTCTTACACTACGAAATGCTCGCTACGTCATCATCCCCATGGAAACCAAAGGAAGGTTCGCAATGACGTCACCCGTTGCAGTTTAGAGGAGGACACGAGGTCGGTGCACTTTCTGCTTTTGCTATGACACTGGCTAAATAATGACGTCATGGCATTCCTTAACACATTTCCTAGTTACGCATGACGTAGTACTACGGCTGGTCACCCTTTGTTCTCCACTTTTCAAGCACCCTTCTCGTGTGCTATATAAATATCCTCTTACATAACGTAATTATCATCTTGACCCTTTTCCTTCGTAAAAATTCCGACACACAAAACAAAAAAGAAAAATAATGCAGCCAACGATGTTTATCACCTCAACTCTTTGCTAATATAACGCCGGACTCTCCTGCGCCACGTACGACACTCTGCTTGGTCAGTTTTATATACATAAAAAAGAACTTCCCTTTTATTTTTAAACCAGCTTGTATATTAATATAAATATAAAAATAAATAATAAAGTAAAGAGGATCTCTTGTAACATTAAGTGGCTGTCCTTTAAAAAAAAAAAAAGTGTTAACTCACCCCGTCCGGATGATATTTCTGTACCCCACTTGACGTGGACGTGGTACCACAAAATTCGGCCAGCACATCTTGCAGCTTCCGGGAAGAATCTGTAATTTGAACGGAACGATTGAATAATGTCTTTTCTTTTTTTTTTATTTATCATCAATCATTTAATAATGATGGCATATAAATTAAAGCACTGGGACGGGAAGGAATTCGTAGGAAGAATTACCAGAGTTTTCAACAAACCATCCTCATCGTGCTGATTTATGTTTATTGTCTTGTCGTGCAGGAAATAGTTTTCAACAAATAATCTTTATCGGGCTGATTTATATATATTTTCTTGTTGCGAAGTGTAGGAAATAGTGAGCTTTAGTTTATCCCGCATAGTGAAATGATCTTGATAATCTTTTTTTTTTCTTCTTCTTTTTTTTCACCCCCCCCTAAAATAATAGGAAAACTGGTGATAAATCATCTCGATAAGGCTCGTTCGCTGTAAATTGTAGTAATTTTTCCAGGCGAAAATTTCCTCGGTGTGCCCATTAGAGGCCGCTGCATAAATAGTAAATAGGAGCGCCCAATAAAGATTCGGCTGATCTTGACGTATTACTTTTCTGAAAACTGATAAAGTCATTTCATCTGAATATCAACGGTTACGTTAACGATCGATTTTTATTTCAGTCGTCGAGGGATGGATGTATTCTACCCCCCCCCCTCCTTAAATAATGTTTTTCAATTAATTTTCTTAAATTATTATTATGTTACCAAATAGGGGGGTTGAATTCTGTATTAATAAAGTAGCCCTGGAGGATGTTGCCAAAATGGAACCTCTCCTTTTAACGTTTCGTGAATTACCCGTAAACTCATCAATAAGGCTTAGGTAATTCACTGCCCCGGATGCCGTGAGAACGTTGGTTCACGCTATTCTTGTGTGTTAAGTGCAATCGAAGAGCCCTCTCGCGGGGAAGATTTGTTCGACTGCCCTTTACACTGGCATCCCAACTATTATTCCTCGCTAGTTTTTCACTTAGCTAACTCGGCTAATGTTTCCAATATTAGTAAACTGGGGAAAGCTAAGGCGTTCCCTTATATTCCGTATATTTCATTGTTCTTTGATCAAACGCGTGGAAAATATGTTGTTTAAATGTTATACTCACATGCTGCTAAATCTTGAAGTTGCTGAAACTCAGCTGGCGAAAGTTTTTCCCAGTGTAACGTCATGCTTACTTCGCGTAATTGTGTTACAACTGTAGTCTACTCTCCATTATCTGAAACGATAAAGAATCATATTAATGAAGTTGAGTTTCGATTAGTAAACAAATAATATTTCAAATTTTACAGATTTTTCCAAAGCTTCTAAAGAAGGAAAAAGTCTCCCTGGTAAAAATGAAATATATATGACCATATATGGTCGATATATGGCAATAATTGAATTCTATATGAGGAAATTATTAAATTATCCTTACATGAAATTGTTCAAATATATATGGACCATATATGATTCATTTTTACTACACTGAGAGAAATAGATAGTTAAAATAATGATCTAGATAGTTTTTCTGAATATCTGTGATAGTAAACTTTAATATCTGTGGATAGTAGAGCACACTACTATCTGGATAATTTTTTGAACTATTTG